>CAUPSL010001434.1:0-45000 GCA_963514005.1 Raja brachyura
ATTTACACCGAGCCGATTAACTGACAAACCCGCACGTCTTTGGAGTGTGGGAGGAAACGGAGATCTCGGGAGAAAAACCCACGCAGGTCACAGGGAGAACGTGCAAACTCCGTACAGACAGCACCCGTAGTCGGGATGGAACCCGGGTCTCTGGCGCTGTGAGGCAGCGACTCTACCGCTGCGCCACTGTATTTTTGAGAGAGAAAGGAAAAGAGAGAGAGAGGGAGAGGGGGGAGAGAGAAAATGAAACGTACAAAATTCTTAAGGGGTTGGACAGGCTAGATGCAGGAAGATTGTTCCCGATGTTGGGGAGGTCCAGGACAAGGGGTCACAGCTTAAGGATAAGGGGGAAATCCTTTAGGACTGAGATGAGAAGGAATTTTTTCACACAGAGAGTGGTGGGTCTCTGGAACTCTCTGCCACAGAAGGAAGTTGAGGCCAGTTCATTGGCTATATTTAAGAGGGAGTTAGATGTGGCCCTTGTGGCTAAGGGGATCAGAGGATATGGAGAGAAGGCAGGTACGGGATACTGAGTTGGATGATCAGCCATGATCATATTGAATGGCGGTGCAGGGCTCGAAGGGCCAAATGGCCTACTCCTGCACCTAGTTTCTATGTTTCTATCAAGCACGTGAACCAACAAAATACCAGATCAAAGGGAGGCTACAGATTTTTGGCTGTTGGGTAGAGCAACTACTCGTGGATAAAAACTGTTTTTATGTCCGGCTGTGGCAGCTTTGACAGTCCGGAGTCGCCTTCCAGAGGGAAGTGATTCAAAGAGTTTGTGGCCAGGGTGAGAGGGGTCAGAGATGATCTTGCCCGCTCGCTTCCTGGCCCTTGCAGTGTACAATTCATCAATGGAGGGAAGGTTGCAGCCAATAACCTTCTCTGCTGATCGGGACGATTCGCTGCAGCCTCCGGGTGCCGTGCTTGGTGGCCGAGCCAAACCAGACCTAAGATTATGTTGTAGGAGCAGAATTAGGCCATTCGGCCCATCAAGTCTACTCCGCCATTCAATCATGGCTGATCTATCTCTCCCTCCGAACCCCATTCTCCTGCCTTCTCCCCATAACCCCCGACCCCCGCACTGATCAGGAATCTACCTATCAGCTGTGGGCAGAAGGCAGCTCTGCCAACCTGCTGCTGTTCAATTGAGTTGTTGCATTAACTGGATCTTCTTCTCTCCTCCAGGCTTGTGGCGTAGACTTTGAGGTGAAGACATTCTGCTCAGACACGTTGGAAGAGCGGATCCACAAACGGTAGGAATCAACAGACAATAAACAACAGGAGTCGGCCATTCGGCCCTTCCAGCCAGCACCATCATTCAATGTGATCACGGCTGATCATCCCCAATCAGTCATCACAAATGTCCTCGTTCTTCAGAGAAGGGGGTTTCCCCTCCCCCACTATAGATGAGGCTCGCACCAGGGTCTCCTCCATACCCCGCAACACTGCCCCTCTCTCCCCATTCCCCCCACTCACAACAAGGGCAGAGTCCCCCTGGTCCTCACCTTTCACCCCACCAGCCGGCACATACAACAGATAGTCCTCCGCCAGTTTCGTCACCTCCAACGTGACCCCCTCCACTCGCCACATCTTCCCATCTCCCCCCCTGTCTGCCTTCCGCAAAGACCGCTCCCCTCCGCAACTCCCTTGTCAATTCTTCCCTTCCCTCCCGCTCCACCCCTTCCCCGGGCACTTTCCCTTGCAACCACAAGAGATGCTACACTTGTCCCTTCACCTCCCCCCCTCCACTCCTTTCAGGGACCCAAGCAGTCCTTCCAAGTCCGACAGAGGTTCACCTGCACCTCCTCCAACCTCATCTACTGCATCCGTTGCTCCAGATGCCAGCTGATCTACATCGGTGAGACCAAGCGGAGCTGGGCGATCGTTTCGCCGAACACCTCCACTCGGTCCGCAATAACCAACCCGACCTCCCGGTGGCTCAGCACTTCAACTCCCCCTCCCACTCCGTATCCGACCTCTCGGTCCTGGGCCTCCTCCACGGCCAGAGTGAGCAACACCGCAAGTTGGAGGAACAGCACCTCATATTCCGCTTGGGGAGTCTGCATCCTCTGGGCTTAAACATTGAATTTTCTCAATTCTGTTAACCCTGGCTGCCTCCTCCCCTTCCCACCTCTCCCTCAGCCCTCGGGCCCTGGCATTCCTTCTCTCTCTATCTCCCCCCCACCCAAGTCGCACTAGCTTCTCATTTTCACACTACAAACAGCTTACAACGGCCTGCTTCCTTTATCATCGATACTTTTTTGCATATCTTTCATTCATTGTTCTTTATCTCTCCACATCACCGTCTATATCTCTCGTTTCCCTGATCCCTGACCAGTCTGAAGAAGGGTCTCGACCCGAAACGTCGCCTATCTCCTTCGCTCCTTAGATGCTGCTGCACCCGCTGAGTTTCTCCAGCTTTTTGTGTAATTCCCAATCAGTACCCCGTTCCTGCCTTCTCCCCATATCCCCTGACTCCCTATCTAGCTCTCTCTATGATCACACAGAATGGTGGTGCTGGCTCGAAGGGCCGAATGGCCTACTCCTGCACCTATTGTCTATTGGCTAAGTTCCTATTAAATCTTTCCCCTCTCACGTTAAACCTGTTCCCCTCCAGTTCTGCTACTCTGGGAGGGAAAAAAGACCCTGTGCTTTCCGACCTCTCTGTTGCCCACTCGTGGCTTTCTGAACCTCAGAGACAACTCCTCATCCTCCGACACTCCAAGGAATAAAGTCCTGGCCTCGCTCAGCCCCTCCCTGTAGCTCAGGCCCTCGGGGGCTAGGCAACGTCTCTGGGAATGTTATCTACATTCCTTCGCAGCTTAATGGCTTCTTTCCAAAGTAGGCTGACCTGATCTGAACAAACTACTCCCTGGAACAGGCCTCGCCAATGTTTTTTTTACAGCTGTTGTGCCCTATTGATGAATGAGGCTGATAGATCTTCTTCCCGTCCCCCCACCCTGTATCAGTCTGAAACATAGAAACATAGAAATTAGGTGCAGGAGTAGGCCATTCGGCCCTTCGAGCCTGCACCGCCATTCAATATGATCATGGCTGATCATCCAACTCAGTATCCCGTACCTGCCTTCTCTCCATACCCTCTGATCCCCTTAGCCACAAGGGCCACATCTAACTCCCTCTTAAATATAGCCAATGAACTGGCCTCAACTACCCTCTGTGGCAGAGAGTTCCAGAGACCCACCACACTCTGTGTGAAAAAAGTCCTTCTCATCTCGGTCCTAAAGGATTTCCCCCTTATCCTTAAGCTGTGACCCCTTGTCCTGGACTTCCCCAACATCGGGAACAATCTTCCTGCATCTAGCCTGTCCAACCCCTTAAGAATTTTGTAAGTTTCTATAAGATCCCCTCTCAATCTCCTAAATTCTGGAGAGTATAAACCGAGTCTATGCAGTCTTTGTTCATATGAAAGTCCTGACATCCCAGGAGGTTACAGCCTCAGAATTAACACTGCATTCGGAAAGGGGGGTGAAGGTTCCCCTCTCTGACTAAACCACTCCCTTCACCACCTCTAGTTTAAATTCCAGTTGGAGTATTTTGGAGCCTATGCAGTCTTTGTTCATGAGACAGTCCTGACGTCCCAGGAATCAGTCTGGTGAACCTTCTCTGCACTCCCTCTATGGCAATAATGTCCCTCCTCAGATTTGGAGACCAGAAGAAGGGCCTCGACCCCAAACGTCACCTATTCCTCGGCTCCATAGATGCTGCCTCACCCGCTGAGTTTCTCCAGCAGTTTTGCCTACCTTTGGGCTGGGGAGATAGCAACCTTCACCTGGTCCGCCCTGTTTCGACGAATGCAATCAGCCCGGCGTGCACAAACCGATAAGATCAAATAGAACAAGTTGTCCGACAACTTTAAGCTGTGCACGCCGTAGGCAAGAAGAAGATGAAGTCTACCTTCGATCGAAAGATAAAGGTCGGAAACGGGGGGGGAATATTCCCCCCCCCCTCCCCGCCTCACCTTAAACCCATGCCCTCTGGTCCTTGATTCCCCTACTCTGGGTAAAACCCGATCGATTCAATAGACAACAGATGCAGGAGTAGAGGCCATTCGGCCCTTCGAGCCAGCACCGCCATTCAATGTGATCACGGCTGATCATCCCCAATCAGTACCCCGTTCCTGCCTTCTCCCCATATCCCCTGACTCCGCTATCTTTAAGAGCCCTATCTAACTCTCTATTGAAAGCATCCAGAGAACCGGCCTCCACCCCCCTCTGATTCCCCTCATGATATCCACCTCTGGTTCTTATTAAATCTTTCTCTTAGGGTCATAGAGTGATACAGTGTGGAAACAGGCCCAACTTGCCCACACAGGCCAACATGTCCCATCTACACTAGTCCCACCTGCCTGCGCTTGGTCCATAGCCCTCCAAACTTGTCCTATCCATGTACCTGTCTAACGTTGGGATAGTCCCAGCCTCAACTACCTCCTCTGGCAGCTTGTTCCACCACCCTTTGTGTGAAAAACTCCTATTAAATCTTTCCCCCTTCACCTTGAACCCATGTCCTCTGGTCTTCGAATCCCCTACTCTGGGCAAGAGACTCTGTGCGTCTACCCGATCTATTCCTCTCATGGTTTTATACCCCTCTATAAGATCTCCCCTCATCCTCCTGCGCTCCATGGAATAGAGACCCAGCCTGCTCAACCTCTCCCTGTAGCTCACACCCTCTAGTCCCGGCAACATCCTCGTAAAACTTCTCTGAACCCTTTCCAACTTGACAATATCTTTCCTATAACACGGTGCCCAGAACTGAACACAATATTCTAAATGTGGTCTCACCAACGTCTTATACAACTGCAACATGACCTCCCAACTTCTAGACTCAATACTCTGACTGATGAAGGCCAAAGTGCCAAAAGCCTTTTTGACCACCTTATAGAAACATAGAAACATAGAAATTAGGTGCAGGAGTAGGCCATTCGGCCCTTCGAGCCTGCACCGCCATTCAATATGATCATGGCTGATCATCCAACTCAGTATCCCGTACCTGCCTTCTCTCCATACCCCCTGATCCCCTTAGCCACAAGGGCCACATCTAACTCCCTCTTAAATATAGCCAATGAACTGGCCTCAACTACCTTCTGTGGCAGAGAGTTCCAGAGACCCACCACTCTCTGTGTGAAAAAATTCCTTCTCATCTCGGTCCTAAAGGATTTCCCCCTTATCCTTAAGCTGTGACCCCTTGTCCTGGACCTCCCCAACATCGGGAACAATCTTCCTACATCTAGCCTGTCCAACCCCTTAAGAATCTTGTAAGTTTCTATAAGATCCCCTCTCAATCTCCTAAATTCTAGAGAGTATAAACCGAGTCTATGCAGTCTTTGTTCATAAGACAGTCCTGACATCCCAGGAATCAGTCTGGTGAACCTTCTCTGCACTCCCTCTATGGCAATAACGTCCTTCCTCAGATTTGGAGACCAGAACTGTACGCAATACTCCAGGTGTGGCCTCACCAAGACACTATACAACTGAAGTAGAACCTCCCTGCTCCTATACTCAAATCCTTTTGCTATGAAAGCTAACATACCATTGGCTTTCTTCACTGCCTGCTGTACCTGCATGCCTACTTTCAATGACTGGTGTACCATGACACCCAGGTCGCGCTGCATCTCCCCTTTTCCTAATCGGCCCCCATTTAGATAATAGTCTGTTTTCCTATTTTTGCCACCAAAGTGGATAACCTCACATTTATCCACATTATACTGCATCTGCCAAACATTTGCCCACTCACCCAGCCTATCCAAGTCACCTTGCATTCTCCTAGCATCCTCCTCACAGCTAACACTGCCCCCCAGCTTAGTGTCATCCGCAAACTTGGAGATATTGCCTTCAATTCCCTCATCCAGATCATTAATATATATTGTAAATAGCTGGGGTCCCAGCACTGAGCCTTGCGGTACCCCACTAGTCACTGCCTGCCATTGTGAAAACGACCCGTTTACTCCTACTGTTTGCTTCCTGTTTGCCAGCCAGTTCTCTATCCACATCAATACTGAACCCCCAATGCCATATGCTTTAAGTTTATATACTAATCGCTTATGTGGGACCTTGTCGAAAGCCTTCTGGAAGTCCAGATACACCACATCCACTGGTTCTCCCCTATCCACGCTACTAGTTACATCCTCGAAAAATTCCACAAGATTCGTCAGACATGATTTACCTTTCGTAAATCCATGCTGACTTTGTCCAATGAATGCACCACTTTCCAAATGTGCTGCTATCCCATCTTTAATAACTGACTCTAGCAGTTTCCCCACTACCGATGTTAGACTAACTGGTCTGTAATTCCCCGTTTTCTCTCTCCCCCCCTTCTTAAAAAGAGGGGTTACGTTTGCTACCCGCCAATCCTCAGGAACTACTCCAGAATCTAAAGAGTTTTGAAAGATTATCACTAATGCATCCACTATTTCCGGAGCTACTTCCTTAAGTACTCTGGGATGCAGCCTATCTGGCCCTGGGAATTTATCGGCCTTTAATCCATTCAATTTACCCAACACCACTTCCCGACTAACCTGGATTTCACTCAAGTACTCCTTTGTCCTGCGGTCCCCTGCTATTTCCGGCAGATTATTTATGTCTTCCTTAGTGAAGACAGAACCAAAGTAGTTATTCAATTGGTCCGCCATATCCTTGTTCCCCATGATCAACTCACCTGTTTCTGACTGCAAGGGACCTACATTTGTTTTAACTAATCTCTTTCTCTTCACATATCTATAAAAACTTTTGCAGTCAGTTTTTATGTTCCCTGCCAGTTTTCTTTCATAATCTATTTTTCCTTTCCTAATCAAGCCCTTTATCCTTCTCTGCTGGTCTCTGAATTTCTCCCAGTCCTCTGGTATGCTGCTTTTTCTGGCTACTTTGTACGCATCATCCTTTGCTTTGATACTATCCCTGATTTCCCTTGCTATCCACGGATGCACTACCTTCCCTGATCTATTCTTTTGCCAAATTGGGATGAACAATTTTTGTAGTTCATCCATGCAGTCTTTAAATGTCTTCCATTGCGTATCCACCGTCAACCCTTTTAGAATTGATTGCCAGTCAATCTTGGCCAATTCACGTCTCATACCCTCAAAGTTACCTTTCCTCAAGTTCAGAACCATTGTTTCTGAATTAACAATGTCACTCTCCATCCTAATGAAGAACTCGACCATATTATGGTCACTCTTGCCCAAGGGGGCACGCACAATAAGACTGCTAACTAACCCTTCCTCATTACTCAATACCCAGTCTAAAATAGCCTGCTCTCTCGTTAGTTCCTCTATATGTTGATTTAGATAACTATCCCGCATACATTCCAAGAAATCCTCTTCCTCAGCACCCCTGCCAATTTGATTCACCCAATCTATATGTAGATTGAAGTCACCCATTATAACTGTTTTGCCTTTGTCGCACGCATTTCTAATTTCCTGTTTGATGCCATCCCCAACTTCACTACTACTGTTAGGTGGCCTGTACACAACTCCCACTAGCGTTTTCTGCCCCTTAGTGTTTCGCAGCTCTACCCATACCGATTCCACATGCTCCACGCTTATCTACCTGCGACTCGACCTTCAAGGAGCCATGCACCTGTTCTCCTAGATCCCTCTGCTCTACAACCCAGAGGCCGACCATTCACTGTGTAGGTCCTGCCCTTGTTTGACGACCCAAATTGCAACACCTCACACTTCTCTGTATTAAATTGCAGTTTAGTTTAGTGATGCAGTGTGGAAACAGGCCCTTCGGCCCACCGAGTCTGTGCCCACCATCGATCACACATTCACACTATCTCACTCCCTACACACGAGAGGCAAGTTACAGGAGCCGATTCACCGACAAACCTGCACGTCTTTGGAGTGCAGGAGGAAACCCGAGCGCCCGGAGAAAACCCACGCGGGTCACGGGGAGAACGTGCAAACTCCGTACAGACAGCGCCCTTGGCCGGGATCGAACTCGGGGTATCCGGCACCGTGTGGCAGCAACTCTACCGCTGCCGCACCCAGAGTTTTTGCAAACTCCACTCAGACAGCACCGGAGGCCGGGATTGAACCGGTGCCTGGCGCTGCGCGCTGGGAGCGTTTGCCGGCGGTGGCGGTGGGTAGACGGTGACGGTGCGGTTCTCTCCCCGGCAGTAACTCGGTGAGGTTGGTGATTCGCAAGGTGCAGTACGCCCCCGAGAAGCCGGGACCACAGCCCACAGCTGAGACCACCCGCCAGTTCCTCATGTCCGACAAACCCCTGCATCTGGAGGCTTCACTCGACAAGGAGGTAAGGGGGCGGGGGCAGGGCGCACGCACACGCGCACGCACACGCGCACACACACGCGTGCGCACGCACACACGGGAATGCACACACGGGCACGCACACACACGGGCACGCACACACACACACACACGTGCACACACATGCTTGCACGCACACACGCGCACACAAACATACGCGCACACACGCACACACACACGCATGCACACACACGCGCACGCACACACACGCACGCACACATGCACGCATGCACACACACGCACACGCACACACGCACACACACACGCACACAAATGCGCGCACGCACACGCACACACACATATATATATATATATATATATATATACAGTATGTATATAAAATATATATATTCCTGGCTGGGTATCTTGTACAAGTTCCTCCACCCCTGGGATACCCATTTGCCAACTCCTGTGTGTGATGATTCTATGTGTGACCCACTGCCCACAGCCATGGATCTCCCGGCCACTTCCACATATCTGTTGATCTGCAAACCCACTCACTTTGTGCAGACTATTTGCTGTGGATTGAGCTGTGGAAGAAGATGGGGAGAATTATGTGGGAAGGAACTGCAGGTGCTGGTTTAAAACAAAGGCAGACCCAAAATGCTGGAGTAACTCAGCGTCTGTGGAGGAGAGGAATGGGTGACGATTCAGGTCGAGACCCTTTAGTTTAGAGACACAGGCTCTTTGGACCAGCTCCAGATTCAGGGACAGTTTCTTCCCGGCTGTTATCAGGCAACTGAACCGTCCTCTCACCAACTAGAGAGCGGTCCTGAACTACTATCTACCTCATTGGAGACCCTCGGACTATCCTCGATCGGACTTTACCTTGCACTAAACGTTATTCCCTTTATCCTGTATCTGTACACTGTGGACGGCTCGATTGTAATCATGTATTGTCTTTCCGCTGGCTGGTTAGCGCGCAACAGAAGCTTTTCACTGTACCTCGGTACACGGGACAATATATTTTCTATACTGTTTTAAATTTTACATATAAAATTATAAAAGGACTGGACAAGCTAGATGCAGGAAACATGTTCCCAATGTTGGGCGAGTCCAGAACCAGGGGCCACACAGTCTTAGAATAAAGGGGAGGTCATTTAAGACTGAGATGAGAAAAAACTTTTTCGCCCAGAGAGTTGTGAATTTGTGGAATTCCCTGCCACAGAGGGCAGTGGAGGCCAAGTCACTGGATGGGTTTAAGAGAGAGTTAGATAGAGCTCTAGGGGCTGGTGGAGTCAAGGGATATGGGGAGAAGGCAGGAACGGGGTACTGATTGGGGATGATCAGCCATGATCACATTGAATGGCGGTGCTGGCTCGAAGGACCGAATGGCCTCTACTCCTGCACCTGTTGTCTATTGTCTCTCTATCCAGGCCTGTGGGCTAGTTGTACAGGGCCCTAGTGAGACCACACCTGGAGTATTGTGTGCAGTTTAGGTCCCCTAATTTGAGGAAGGACATTCTTGCTATTGAGGGAGCGCAGCGTAGGTTCACCAGGTTAATTCCCGGGATGGCGGGACTGTCATATGCTGAGAGAATGGAGCGGCTGGGCTTGGAGACTCTGGAGTTTAGAAGGATGAGTGGGAATCTTATTGAAACATATAAGATTATTAAGGGCTTGGACACGCTAGAGGCAGGAAACATGTTCCCGATGTTGGGGGAGTCCAGAAGCCTTCATTGTACTTGGAAATACAACAAAATTAGGAGAGCTACTCCTGATCAGTGCAACCACAACAAGTTAAAACAAGACAAAAACATAGAAACATGGACAATAGGTGCAGGAGGAGGCCATTCGGCCCTTCGAGCCTGCACCGCCATTCAATATCATCATGGCTGATCATCCAAATCAGTATCCCGTACCTGCCTTCTCTCCATACCCCCTGATCCCCTTAGCCACAAGGGCCACATCTAACTCCCTCTTAAATATAGCCAATGAACTGGCCTCAACTACCCTCTGTGGCAGAGAGTTCCAGAGACCCACCACTCTCTGTGTGAACACATCTAATACATTCAATACGTTATTTAACTGCTTAAATAGTAGATAAATGATATTTGTCACACCTAGGTAGAACATTGCACTGGGAGAATATTACACTTTAATATTTAATAAATACTTTAAAAAGAATTAAAACAAGAGGAAATATTAGCTCAGTGGTCTGTTTAATAGTGGAATGGATGACAGCATATGGGATATGGGGAGAAGGCAGGAACGGGGAACTGATTGGGGATGATCAGCCGTGATCACATTGAATGGCGGTGCTGGCTCGAAGGGCCGAATGGCTTACTCCTGCACCTGTTGTTGTCTTTGTGTCTATGTTTTAATAATGAACCAACTTAAACTTACTCAGCGGGTCAGGCAGCATCTGTGGAGAATATGGACGGGTGATTTTTCGGGTCGGGACCCTTCTTCAGACAGTGTGTCCTTTTGTGTGATTGCCAGCGTCTGACGACAGACAACAGGTGCAGGAGGAGGCCATTCGGCCCTTCGAGCCAGCACCGCCATTCAATGTGAAAATGGCTGATCATCCCCAATCAGTACCCCGTTCCTGCCTTCTCCCCATATCCCTTGACTCCGCTATCTTTAAGAGCCCTATCTAGCTCTGACTTGAAAGCATCCAGAGAACCGGCCTCCACCGCCCTCTGAGGCAGAGAATTCCACAGACTCACCACTCTCTGTGAGAAAAAGTGTTTCCTCATCCCCGTTCTAAATGGCTTCCCCCTTATTCTTAAACTGTGGCCCCTGGTTCTGGACTCCCCCAACATCGGGAACATGTTTCCTGTCTCTAGCGTGTCCAAACCCTTAACAATCTTATATGTTTCAATGGTTCAGTTGCCTGATAACAGCCGGGAAGAAACTGTCCCTGAATCTGGAGGTGTGTGTGTGTGCGTTCGTTTTCACACTTCTGTACCTCTTGCCCGGTGGGAGAGGGGAGAAGATAGGTAGATGGACGGGAAGGGAATGGAGGGGTATGGTCTGAGTGCAGGTAGATGGGACTAGGGGAAAATAAATGGTCGGCACGGACTGAAAGGGCCGAGAAGGCCTGTTTCCGTGCTGTAATTGTTATATGGTTATAAGAGGGAGTGACCAGGGGTGAGACTGGTCCGTGATGATGCTGCCGGCCTTGCCGAGGCAGCGTGAGGTGTAGACGGAGTCGATGGAAGGGAGGTTGGTTTGTGTGCGATGGTCTGCGCTGCTCGTCCACAATTCGCTGCAGTTTCTCGCTTGTCTTGGACGGAGCCGTTCCCAAACCGCGCCGGGATGCATCCTGATAAAATGCTTCCCGATGGTGCTGCCTGACCCATTGAGTTCCCTTTGTGTCTTTGTGCTGGAGATGCCAGCATCTGCAGCGCGACCTGGGTGTCATGGTACACCAGTCATTGAAAGTAGGCATGCAGGTGCAGCAGGCAGTGAAGAAAGCAAATGGTATGTTAGCTTTCATAGCAAAAGGATTTGAGTATAGGAGCAGGGAGGTTCCACTTCAGTTGTATAGGGTCTTGGTGAGGCCACACCTGGAGTATTGCGTACAGTTCTGGTCTCCAAATCTGAGGAAGGACATTCTTGCCACAGAGGAAGTGCAGAGAAGGTTCACCAGACTGATTCCTGGGATGTCAGGACTGTCTTATGAAGAAAGACTGGATACATAGAAACATAGAAATTAGGTGCAGGAATAGGCCATTCGGCCCTTCGAGCCTGCACCGCCATTCAATATGATCATGGCTGATCATCCAACTCAGTATCCCGTACCTGCCTTCTCTCCATACCCTCTAATCCCCTTAGCCACAAGGGCCACATCTAACTCCCTCTTAAATATATCCAATGAACTGGCCTCAACTACCCTCTGTGGCAGAGGGTTCCAGAGACCCACCACTCATAGACTCATAGAAACATAGAAACATAGAATTTAGGTGCAGGAGTAGGCCATTCGGCCCTTTGAGCCTGCACCGCCATTCAATATGATCATGGCTGATCATCCAACTCAGTATCCCGTACCTGCCTTCTCTCCATACCCTCTAATCCCCTTAGCCACAAGGGCCACATCTAACTCCCTCTTAAATATATCCAATGAACTGGCCTCAACTACCCTCTGTGGCAGAGGGTTCCAGAGACCCACCACTCATAGACTCATAGAAACATAGAAACATAGAATTTAGGTGCAGGAGTAGGCCATTCGGCCCTTTGAGCCTGCACCGCCATTCAATATAATCATGGCTGATCATCCAAGACTCGATAGACTCGGTTTATACTCTCTAGAATTTAGGAGATTGAGAGGGGATCTTATAGAAACTTACAACATTCTTAAGGGGTTGGACAGGCTAGATGCAGGAAGAATGTTCCCGATGTTGGGGAGGTCCAGGACAAGGGGTCACAGTTTAAGGATAAGGGGGAAATCCTTTAGGACCAAGATGAGAAGGACTTTTTTCACACAGAGTGGTGGGTCTCTGTAACTCTCTGCCACAGAGGGTAGTTGAGGCCAGTTCATTGGCTATATTTAAGAGGGAGTTAGATGTGGCCCTTGTGGCTAAGGGGATCAGGGGGTATGGAGAGAAGGCAGGTACGGGATACTGAGTTGGATGATCAGCCATGATCATATTGAATGGTGGTGCAGGCTCGAAGGGCCGAATGGCCTACTCCTGCACCTAGTTTCTATGTTTCTATGGTGTTGTGGAGACCTTCCACTGAGCTGGTCTTGTGGAGTCCAGCAGCCGTCTCCTGGGTCAAGATCTCACCCGGTTTTGTCCTTTCAGATCTACTATCACGGCGAACCGATCAACGTCAACGTTCACGTGACCAACAACACGAACAAGACCGTCAAGAGGCTAAAGATTGCGGGTAAGCCGTGGAGACGTAAATATATTTGTCACATCTATGATCTCAATTAGTACGGGTGTCAGGAGGTTGCATATAAGATTATTAAGGGTTTGTACACTCTGGAGTTTAGAAGGATGAGAGGGGATCTCATTGAAACATATAAGATTGTTAAGGGTTTGGACACGCTAGAGGCAGGAAACATGTTCCCGATGTTGGGGGAGTCCAGAACCAGGGGCCACAGTTTAAGAATAAGGAGTAAGCCATTTAGAACGGAGACGAGGAAACAGTTTTTCACACAGAGAGTTGTGAGTCTGTGGCCATTTGGGACTGAGATGAGGAAAAACTTTTCCACCCAGAGAGTACAGCATATTCATAGGAGCCTAATTTGAGGAAGGACATTCTTGCTATTGAGGGAGCGCAGCGTAGGTTCACCAGGTTAATTCCCGGGATGGCGGGACTGTCATATGCTGAGAAGGGATCTCATTGAAACATATAACATTATTAAGGGCTTGGACAAGCTAGAGGCAGGAAACATGTTCTTGATGTTGGGGGAGTCCAGAACCAGGGGTCACAGTTTAAGAATAAGGGGTAAGCCATTTAGAACGGAGACGAGGAAACACTTTTTTCTCACAGAGAGTGGTGAGTCTGTGGAATTCTCTGCCTCAGAGGGCGGTGGAGGTCGGTTCTCTGGATACTTTCAAGAGAGAGCTAGATAGGGCTCTTAAAGATAGCGGAGTCAGGGATATGGGGAGAAGGCAGGAACGGGGTACTGATTGGGGATGGGATGAGGGTTGCAGGGGGGAGGGGGTTTTAGGGGGAGGAGTGGGGGGGTGACAGTGGAGGGGGGGGGCTGGGTGTAGCTCTGTCACCTTCATGTTTTCTGCCTCTTTCCTTTGCAGTCCGTCAGTACGCCGACATCTGTCTCTTCAACACGGCTCAGTACAAGTGTCCAGTGGCCACGACTGAGGCAGAGTGAGTCAAACGCTCCCCCCCCCCCCCGAACTCCGCTCCCCCCCTCGTCACCCCCCCCACCCCCCCCCCCCCCCCCCCCCACCACCTCCTCCGACAGTGCGGGTTGAGATGGATCTGCCGCGATTGAATGGCAGAGTAAGACTGGACGGGCCGAATGGCCGGGCCCTTCTCCTCCCGTCACTGATGACCTTGTGATCCTCCCTCCCCCCTCTCCCCCCCCCCATGCAGTGACCTGGTGGCCCCCAGCTCCACCTTCTGCAAGGTCTACACCTTGACCCCCTACCTGGTCAACAACCGTGAGAAGAGGGGGCTCGCCTTGGACGGGAAACTCAAGCACGAGGACACCAACCTCGCCTCCAGCACGTTGTAAGTTCCTCTGTGCCCCTTCCCCCCTCTCTGCCCCTCCCCCTCCCCCTCTCTGCCCCTCCCCCCTCTCTGCCCCTCCCCCTCTCTGCCCCTCCCCCCTCTCCCCCCTCTCTGCCCCTCCCCCCTCTCTGCCCCTCCCCCTCTCTGCCCCTCCCCCTCTCTGCCCCTCCCCCCTCTCCCCCCTCTCTGCCCCTCCCCCCTCTCTCTGCCCCCCCCTCTCTCTGCCCCTCCCCCTCTCTCTGCCCCTCCCCCTTCTTTGCCCCTCCCCTTCTCTGCCCCTCCCCCTTCTCTGCCCCTCCCCCTTCTCTGCCCCTCCCCCTTCTCTGCCCCTCCCCCCCTCTCCACCCCCCCACCTCTCTCTGCCCCTCCCCTTCTCTCCGCCCCCTTCTCTGCCCCCCCCCTTCTTTGCCCCTCCCCTTCTCTGCCCCTCCCCCTTCTCTGACCCTCCCCCTTCTCTGCCCCTCCCCCTCTCTCCACCCCCCCACCTCTCTCTGCCCCTCCCCGTCTCTCCGCCCCCCTCCGCCCCCTTCTCTGCCCCTCCCCCTTCTCTGCCCCTCCCCCTTCTCTGCCCCTCCCCCCTCTCTGCCCCCACTCTCTGCCCCTCCTCCCCCCTCTGCCACAGGGCCAGGGGCCACAGTTTAAGAATAAGGGGTAAGCCATTTAGAACGGAGACGAGGAAACACTTTTTCTCACAGAGAGTTGGGAGTCTGTGGAATTCCCTGCCTCAGAGGGCGGTGGAGGCCGGTTCTCTGGATGCTTTCAAGAGAGAGCTAGATAGGGCTCTTAAAGATAGCGGAGTCAGGGGATATGGGGAGAAGGCAGGAACGGGGTACTGATTGGGGATGATCAGCCATGATCACATTGAATGGTGGTGCTGGCTCGAAGGGCCGAATGGCCTCTACTCCTGCACCTATTGTCTATTGTGTTCATTTGAGGTTGTCGTGTTTAATAGCCTGATGGCTGTAGGGCAGAAGCTGTTCCTGAACCTCGACGTTACAGTTTTCAGGCTCCTGTACCTTCTACCCGATCGCTGGAGTGAGATGAGTGTGTGGCCAGGAAGGTGTGGGTCTCTGATGACGCTGGCTTCTAGTGGGATGCTGCCCCAGGTTTGGGGAAGTGTGTTTCTGGTTTGGGACATTGTCTCTGATGGATCGCCACCGACTTGCGCTGAATGAGTTGAGTTCAGTTCAGAGATACAGCACGGAAACAGGCCCTTCGGCCCACCGAGTCCGTGCCGACCAGCGATCCCCGCACACTAACGCCATCCCACACACACAATTTACATTTACACCAAAGCCAATTAACCTACAAACCTGCACGTCTTTGGAGTGTGGGAGGAAACCGGAGCGCCCGGAGAAAACCCACGCAGGTCACGGGGAGAACGTGCAAACTCCGCACAGACAGCGCCCGTAGTCAGGATCGAACCCGGGTCTCCGGCGCTGCGAGGTAGCAACTCTCCCGTCTGAAGAAGGGTCTCGACCCGAAACCTCTCTCCAGAGGTGCTGCCTGTCCCGCTGAGTTACTCACTACAGTGTGTTGCGTCTATCCTTGGCTTAACAATAATAGACATTAGACAGTGTCTTGTTTAAGAAAGAACTGCAGATGCTGGAAAAATCGAAGGTAGACAAAAATGCTGGAGGAACTCAGCGGGTGAGGCAGCATCTGTGAAGGAATATTCCTTCGAAGAAAGGTCTCGACCCGAAACGTCACCTATTCCTTCGAAGAAGGGTCTCGACCCGAAACGTCGCCTATTCCTTCGCTCCATAGATGCTGCCTCACCCGCTGAGTTTCTCCAGCATGTTTGTCTACCTTAGACAATGTCTTGCTCTCTTTATCTTCCAGACTGAAGGACGGAGCCAATAAGGAGATCCTGGGCATCATTGTGTCCTACAAGGTGAAGGTCAAGCTGGTCGTCTCTCGAGGAGGGTGAGTGGGACACTTCCGCCCGGTACGGTGAGGCTGTAGTGGTCGAGTCGACAGCAAACGCCCACAGGCCTGGATAGAGTGACAATAGACAACAGGTGCAGGAGTAGGCCATTCGGCCCTTCGAGCCAGCACCGCCGTTCAATGTGATCACGGCTGATCATCCACAATCAGTACCCCGTTCCTGCCTTCTCCCCATATCCCCTGACTCCGCTATCTTTAAGAGCCCTATCTAGCTCTCTCTTGAAAGTATCCAGAGAACCGGCCACCACCGCCCACTGAGGCAGAGAATTCCACAGACTCACAACTCTCTGTTGGAAAAAGTGTTTCCTCGTCTCCGTTCTAAATGGCTTACCCCTTATTCTTAAACTGTGGCCCCTGGTTCTGGACTCCCCCAAAATCGGGAACATGTTTCCTGCCTCTAGCGTGTCCAAGCCCTTAATCTTATATGTATCAATGAGATCCCCTCTCATCCCTCTAAACTCCAGAGTGTACAAGCCCAGCCGCTCCATTCGCTCAGCATATGACAGTCCCGCCATCCCGGGAATTAACCTTGTAAACCTACGCTGCACTCCCTCAATAGCAAGAATGTCCTTCCTCAAATTATGGGACCAGAACTGCACACAATACTCCAGGTGTGGTCTCACTAGGGCTCTGTACAACTGCAGATGGACCTCTTTGCTCCTATACTCAACTCCTCTTGTTATGAAGGCCAACATGCCATTCGCTTTCTTCACTGCCTGCTGCACCTGCATGCTTACTTTCATAGACTGATGAACAAGGACCCCCAGATCCCGTTGTACTTCCCCTTTTCCCAACTTGGCGCCATTTAGATAGTAATCTGCCTTCCTGTTTTTGCCACCAAAGTGGATAACCTCCCATTTATCCGCATTAAACTGCATCTGCCACGCATCTGCCCACTCCCCCAACCTGTCCAAGTCACCCTGCATTCTCATAGCATCCTCCTCACAGTTCACACTGCCACCCAGCTTTGTGTCATCTGCAAATTTGCCAATGTTACTTTGAATCCCTTCATCCAAATGATTGATGTATATTGTGATAGGGATGGGGTGGTATGAATATTGTTTTCTCTAACTTCAAGTAACCATTACATGCCCTCTCTCTCTCTCCATCCCTCCCCCCCACCCAAGTTGTACCAGTTTCAAAGTCGTCTCGTTGAGTCTCATTGTCAGTAACTGGTTTTCACCTAGCCCACAGCTAACAATGGCCTGTTTCCTGTATCAGCGTTGCTTTTGTGCAGATCTTTCATCCATTAGTTCCACATCTCTCCGCATCGCCGTCTATACCTCTCGTCTCCCTCTCCCCTGACTCTCAGTCTGAAGAAGGGTCTCGACCAGAAACGTCGCCCATCCCTTCTCTCCAGAGATGCTGCCTGCCTGTCCCGCTGAGTTACTCCAGCACTTTGTGCCCGTCTTCGAGATTAGAGAGTTAATGTTGAGATTGCAGGAGAGGTGGAAACATTGGAGAAATATTAGCTGTCGTCTCTCTAGCCATCTCTGCTTATCGATTCTGATGGTGATGTGTTGATCAACTTTCTCTTTCTCCCTCTCCCCCTCTCCCCCTCTCCCCCTGCCCTTCTCCTTCCCCTCTCCCTCCCCCTCTCCCCCCCTCTCTTCCTCTGCCCCCCCTCTCTTTTCCATGCCAGCATTTTGGGAGACTTGGCCACAAGGTAATGGGTAAAACGTCGGGAGTCACAACCATAGAACATCTCATCTCCTCATGCATGCTGTCCCAGCCCAGTCCCTCCCCCCCACTCCCATAGTGTGTGTGTGTCTGAGTGAGTGTGTGTGTCTCTGTGTGTGTGTGCGTATGAATGTGTGTGTGTGTGTGTGTGTGCGTGCGTTTGTGTGTATGAGTGAGTGTGTGTGTGTGAGTGCGTGTGTGTGTGTCTGCGTGTCTGAGTGTGTGTGCGTGTCTGAGTGTGTGTGTGTGTATGAGTGTGTGTGTGTATGCGTGTGTGTGTGTATGAGTGTGTGTGTATGAGTGAGTGTGTGTGTGTGTGTGTGTGAGTGCGTGTGTGTGTGTGTGTGTATGAGTGTGTGTGTGTGTGTGTGTGCGTGCGTGCGTGTGTGTGTATGAGTGAGTGTGTGTGTGAGTGCGTGTGTGTGTGTATGTGTCTGAGTGTGTGTGCGTGTGTGTATGAGTGAGTGTGTGTGTGTGTGTCTGAGTGTGTGTGTGTGTCTGAGTGTGTGTGTGTGTCTGAGTGTGTGTGTGTGTGTGTATGTCTCTGTGAATGTGTGTCTGAATGTGTGTCTGTGTGTGTGTGTGAGTGTCTGAGTGTGCGTGTGTGTGTGTCTGAGTGTGTGTGTGTGGGTGTGTGTGTGTATGTCTCTGTGAATGTGTGTCTGAATGTGTGTCTGTGTGTGTGTGTGAGTGTGTGTGTGTCCGTCCATGTGTGCACGTCTGTGTGGAGTTTGCACGCTCTCCGTGTGACCGCGTGGGATTTCTCCGGGCGCTCCGGTTTCCTCCCAAAGACGTACCGGTTTTCCGGTTAATCCCGCTGTACACCGCCCCCTGGTGTGTGGGCAGTGGATGTGAACCTGGGATTAACACGGAACGAGTGTGTGTGCGGGGATCGCTGGTCGGCACGGACCCGGTGGGCCGAAGGGCCTGTTTCCGCGCTGTATGCCTGATCTATCCTCTTCACCTTTCAGTGATGTGGTGGTGGAGCTCCCCTTCACTCTGATGCACACAAAGCCCGATGACGAGGCTCTACACCGAGAAGGTAAGAGACTCGTAAATCTTTCCCCCTTCACCTTGAGCGTACAGTGTGTCCTCGATTCCCCGACTCTGGGCAAGAGACTCTGCCCGATCTATTCCCCTCATGATTTTATACCCCTCTATAAGATCACCCCTCATCCTCCTGCGCTCCATGGAATAGAGACCCAGCCTGCTCAACCTCTCCCTGTAGCTCACACCCTCTAGTCCCGGCAACATCCTCGTAAATCTCTGCGCCCTTTCATGCTTGACAATATCTTTCTTTGTGAATTTTCTTTACAGCGATAGAGAGCGAGGAACCGATTGACACAAACCTGATTGAATTTGACACCAAGTAAGTCTCAGATCTACTTCCTTCAACAGCTCTGCCCCCACATTGTACAGGGCTGGCTCTCTCTATCTCTCTCCCTCCCTCTCTCTCTATCTCGCCCCCTCCCCCTCCCCCTCCCCCTCCGCCTCCCCCACCGCCTCCCTCTGTCTCTCTCTCCCCCTCTCTACGCCTATCTGTCTCTCTGTGTATCTCTCTCTCTCTATCCCTCGCCCACACTCTCTCTCTCTCTCTCTCTCTCTTTGTCTCTGTGTGTGTCTCTCTCTCTCTCTCCCTCCCTCTGTCTCTCTCCCTCTCTCTATCTCTCCCTCTCCCCCTCCCCCTCCCACTCTCTCTCCCTCTCTCTCACTCCCTCTCTCTCTCTCTCTTTGTCTGTGTGTGTGTCTCTCCCTCTCCCTCTCTCTCTCTCCCTCTCTCTCTCTCCCTCTCTTTCTCTGCCTCTCTCACTTTGTCTCTCTCTCCATCTCTCTCTCTCTCCCTCTGTCTCTCTCCCTCTGTCTCTCTCCCTCTGTCTCTCCCCCCCCCTCTCTCTCTCTCTCTCTCTCTCTTTGTCTGTGTGAGTCTCTCTCTCTCTGTCTCTCTCCCGCTGTGTCTCTCTCTCCCTCTCTCTCTCTCTCTCTTTGTCTGTGTGTGTGTCTCTCTCTCTCCCTCTCCCTCTCTCTCCCTCTCTTTCTCTGCCTCTCTCTCTCCCTCTCTCTCTCTCTCTTTGTCTCTCCGTGTCTCTCTCGGTCTGTCTCTCTCCCTCCCTCTCTAAATCTAGGCTTAGGTTTAAGTGTAGATTTATTATCCAGAGAGTCCAGCTTCATTCTAGTTTACGTCACGTGTACCGAGGTACAGGGAAAAGCTTCTGTTGCGCGCTAACCAGTCAGCGGAAAGACAATACATGATTACAATCGAGCCGTCCACAGTGTACGGATACAGGATAAAGGGAATTACGTTCAGTGCGAGGTGAAGCCGGCAAAGTCCGATCAAGAATCAAGCGTGCCCGCCCTATGATTCCCGACTCCCCCCCGCCCACCCCCCCCTGCGACATGCAACCACAAGATGGCGTCACGGTGGCGCAGCGGTAGAGTTGCTGCCTCACGGCGCCAGAGACCCGGATTCGATCCCGACCACGGGCGCTGTCTGTACGGAGTTTGCACGTTCTCCCCGTGACCCGCGTGGGTTTTCTCCGGGTGCTCCGGTTTCCTCCCACACTCCAAAGACGTGTACGTTAATTGGATCCGGTAGAAATTGTAAATCGTCCCCAGTGTGTGTGTAGGATGGTGTTAGTGTGCGGGGATCGCTGGTCGGCACGGACCCGCTGGGCCGAAGGGCCTGTTTCCACGCTGTATCACTGAACTAAACTAAACTAATTCAGCGAGACGGTCAGCATCTCTGGAGACCTGGATACTGAACTATGACATATAGCCAAGTGCTGGGAGGGGTGGGTGGTCGGGAATCAATCGACAATAGGTGCAGGAGGAGGCCATTCGGCCCTTCGAGCCAGCACCGCCATTCAATGTGATCACGGCTGATCATCCCCAATCAGTACCCCGTTCCTGCCTCCTCCCCATATCCCCTGACTCCGCTATCTTTAAGAGCCCTATCTAGCTCTCTCTTGAAAGCATCCAGAGAACCGGCCTCCACCACCCTCTGAGGCAGAGAATTCCACAGACTCACCACTCTGGGAGAAAAAATGTTTCCTCGTCTCAATGGCTTACCCCTTATTCTTAAACTGTGGCCCCTGGTTCTGGACTCCCCCAACATCGGGAACATGTTTCCTGCCTCTAGCGTGTCCACCAAAAGCTGTAGAGAATTCCACAGGCTTTACCTTGCACTAAATGTTATTCCCTTATCGTGTTCCCATCGGTCTGTGCTAGCACGCTAACGAAGGGCCGAAGGGCTTCCCCCTCTCCCCCTCTCCCCCTCTCTATCTAACTCTAAAGGGCCTATCCTTTAGACGATTGCATGCGTCTAGCGCGACCTAACGTGGTGGCTTGAGGCGTACGGCCTCGCGGGACCGGTCCCACTTCGATGGTCGGAGGCGTATGGAGTTGTGCGGGGCAGGTCCCGACATCGCGCGGGGCTCCAAAAATCTTGCACTGTCCGAAAATCCCGCGCGCCAATGGCCTGTCGGCCCGCAGGCGCATTGAGGACGTGCACAGTGTCTCGACGGCGTACGCCTAGCGCGTGCCGTTGCTCGATGATGTCACCGCCCGGCGTGCCGTTGTGTGATGATGTCATTGCCCGGCGTGTCGTTGCATGATGATGTCACTGCCCGGCGTGTCGTTGCATGATGATGTCACCGCCTGGCATGGTGTTGTGCGATGATGTCACCGCCCGGCGTGGTGTTGTGTGATGATGTCACCGCCCGGCGTGCCGTTGTGTGATGATGTCACTGCCCGGCGTGGCGTTGTGTGATGATGTCACCGCCCGGCGTGCCGTTGTGCGATGATGTCACCGCCCGGCGTGCCGTTGCGTGATGATGTCACTGCCCGGCGTGCCGTTGTGTGATGATGTCACCGCCCGGCGTGTCGTTGCATGATGATGTCACCGCCCGGCGTGCCGTTGCGTGATGATGTCACCGCCCGGCGTGCCGTTGTGTGATGATGTCACCGCCCGGCGTGCCGTTGTGTGATGATGTCACCGCCCGGCGTGCCGTTGTGTGATGATGTCACCGCCCGGCGTGTCGTTGCATGATGATGTCACTGCCCGGCGTGGCGTTGTGTGATGATGTCACCGCCCGGCGTGGCGTTGTGTGATGATGTCACCACCCAGCGTGCCGTTGCATGATGACGTCACTGCCCGGCGTGGCGTTGCATGATGACGTCACTGCCTGGCGTGGCGTTGTGTGATGATGTCACCGCCCGGCGTGGCGTTGTGTGATGATGTCACCACCCAGCGTGCCGTTGCATGATGACGTCACTGCCCGGCGTGGCGTTGCATGATGACGTCACTGCCCGGCGTGGCGTTGCATGATGACGTCACTGCCCGGCGTGCCGTTGCGCAAGCTGGTGGGACACGGCCCTTACCTCTATCTCTCCCTCCCCCCAATCATTGCGCCCTCTTCTCCTCTCTGCAGTGACGATGACATTGTCTTCGAGGACTTTGCCCGGCAGAGGCTGAAGGGTCTGAAGGACGAGAGCGAGGAGAACGAGGATGGAGCGAATTCACCGCAACACAATGACCGATGAAGACATCAGCCAGCCAGCCTCCCATCCACCCTCGCTGCTGGTACACAGATAACCCGCCCGCCCGCCATTCTTGGTAGATTTCCCCCTCCATGCGATATTAAACCAACTAAAAAAGACTCTGGATCAATTTGAGCCCCAAAATCTCGGCGGGCGAAGGGACTGGGGCGCGACTGGAGTCTTCGCGGCCTCCGGTTTCCATGTACTTGCTTTGGAGATGGGGAAACAGGCCCTTCGGCCCACAATGTCCGTGCTGAACATGATGCCACCACCAACTCTCACCTTTTACTTTTCTGGGCCTCCTCCGCGGCCAGAGTGAGGCCCACCGCAAATTGGAGGAGCAGCACCTCATATTTCCCAACACAACACCTCCGCTCGGTCCGCAATAACCAACCCGATCTCCCGGTGGCTCAGTACTTCAACTCCCCCTCCCATTCCCAATCCGACCTCTCTGTCCTGGGCCTCCTCCACGGCCAGAGTGAGGCCCAGCGCAAATTGGAGGAGCAGCACCTCATATTCCGCTTGGGTAGTTTACACCCCAGCGGTATGAACATTGACGTCCAATTTCAGGTAGTCCCTGCGTTCTCCCTCCTTCCCCTCCCCTTCCCAGCTCTCCCACAGCCCACTGTCTCCGCCTCTTCCTTTCTTCTTCCCGCCCCGACATCAGTCTGAAGAAGGGTCTTGACCCGAAACGTCACCTATTCCTTCGTTCCATAGATGCTGCCTCACCCCATATCCCTTGACTCCACCAGCCCCTAGAGCTCTATCCAACTCTCTCTTAAATCCATCCAGTGATTTGGCCTCCACTGCCCTCTGTGGCAGGGAATTCCACAAATTCACAACTCTCTGGGTGAAAAAGTTTTTTCTCACCTCAGCCTTAAATGGCCTCCCCTTTATTCTAAGACTGTGTGGCCCCTGGTTCTGGACTCGCCCAACATTGGGAACATTTTTCCTGCATCTAGCTTGTCCAGTCCTTTTAGAATTTGAGTCTGAAGAAGGGTCTCGACCTGAAACGTTGCCTATCTCCTTCGCTCCTTAGATGCTGCTGCACCCGCTGAGTTTCTCCAGCCTTTTGTGTAACCCTTTTATAATTTTCTATGTTTCTATAAGATCCCCCCCCTCATCCTTCTAAACTCCAGTGAATACAAGCCTAGTCTTTTCAATCTTTCCTCATATGACAGTCCCGCCATCCCAGGGATCAATCTCGTGAACCTACGCTTCACTGCCTCAATCACAAGGATGTCCTTCCTCAAATTAGGAGACCAAGACTGTACGCAATACTCCAGATGTGGTCTCACCAGAGCCCTGTACAACTGCAGAAGAACCTCTTTACTCCTGTACTGAAATCCTCTTGTTATGAAGGCCAACATTCCATTAGCTTTCTTCACTGCCTGCTGTACCTGCACGACAACTTTCAGTGACCGGTGTACAAGGACCCCCAGGTCTCGCTGCACCTCCCCCTTGCCTAACCTAACCCCATTGAGATAATAATCTGCCCCCTTGTTTTTGCCGCCAACGTGGCAAACCTTCACGTCTTTGGAGCGTACAACTTCTCACTTGGCCATTTGTTTTCCTCTCGTTCCAACGCCGTACCGGGCGGTCACGGTGGCGCAGCGGTAGAGTCGCTGCCTTACAGCGCTCGCAGCGCCGGAGACCCGGGTTCCATCCCGACTACGGGCGCTGCGTGTCTGTGTCTGTGTGTGTGTGTGTATGTGTGTGTCTGTCTGTGTGTGTGTGCATCTGAGTGTGTGTATGTCTGTGTGTGTCTGAATGTGTGTGTGTGTGTGTGTGTGTGTGTGTGTGTGTGTGTGTCTGAATGTGTGTGTCTGAATGTGTGTGTGTGTGTATGTGTGTGTGTGTGTGTGTGTGTGTCTGAATGTGTGTGTCTGAATGTGTGTGTGTGTGTGTGTGTCTGAATGTGTGTGTGTGTGTGTCTGAATGTGTGTGTGTCTGAATGTGTGTGTGTGTATGTGTGTGTGTGTGTGTCTGAATGTGTGTGTGTGTGTCTGTCTGTATGTGTGAATGTGTGTGTGTGTGTGTGTGTCTGAATGTGTGTGTGTGTGTGTGTCTGAATGTGTGTGTGTCTGAATGTGTGTGTGTGTGTATGTGTGTGTGTGTGTGTCTGAATGTGTGTGTGTGTGAATGTGTGTGTGTGTGTGTCTGAATGTGTGTGTGTGTGTCTGTATGTGTGAATGTGTGTGTGTATGTGTGTGTGTGTGTCTGTCTGTGTGTGTGTGTGTCTGTCTGAATGTGTGTGTGTGTGTCTGAATGTGTGTGTGTGAGTGTGTGTGTCTGAATGTGTGTGTCTGTCTGTATGTGTGAATGTGTGTGTGTGTGTGTGTATGTGTGTGTGTGTGTGTCTGAATGTGTGAATGTTTGTGTGTGTGTGTCTGAATGTGTGTGTGTGTCTGTATGTGTGAATGTGTGTGTGTGTGTCTGAATGTGCGAATGTGTGTGTGTGAGTGTGTCTGTCTGAATGTGTGTGTGTGTCTGAATGTGTGAGTGTGTGTCTGAATGTGTGTGTGTGTGTGTGTCTGTGTCTGAATGTGTGTGTGTGTGTATGTGTGTCTGAATGTGTGTGTGTGTGTGTCTGAGTGTGTGTGTGTGTGTCTGAGTGTGTGTGTCTGAATGTGTGTGTGTGTCTGAATGTGTGTGTGTGTCTGAATGTGTGTGTGTCTGTGTGTGTGTCTGAATGTGTGTGTGTGTCTGCGTGTGTCTGTGTGTGTGTCTGTGTGTGTGTCTGAATGTGTGTGTGTCTGTGTGTGTGTGTGTGTGTGTGTCTGAATGTGTGTGTGTCTGAATGTGTGTGTGTGTGTCTGAATGTGTGTGTGTGTCTGTGTGTGTGCCTGAATGTGTGTGTGTGTGTGTCTGTGTGTGTCTGTGTGTGTGTCTGTGTGTGTGTCTGAATGTGTGTGTGTGTGTGTGTGTGTGTGTCTGAATGTGTGTGTGTCTGTGTGTGTGTCTGAATGTGTGTGTGTGTGTCTGTGTATGTGTGTCTGAGTGTGTGTGTGTGTCTGAGTGTGTGTGTGTGTCTGAATGTGTGAGTGTGTGTGTGTGTGTCTGAATGTGTGTGTGTGTGTGTCTGAATGTGTGTGTCTGAGTGTGTGTGTGTGTGTGTCTGAATGTGTGTGTGTGTGTCTGAGTGTGTCTGAGTGTGTGTCTGAATGTGTGTGTGTCTGTGTGTGTGGCTGAGTGTGTTTGTGTGCGTGCGCGCGTGTGTGTGTGTCTGTGTGTGTGTGCGTGCGTGTGTGTCTGAATGTGTGTGTGTCTGAGTGTGTGCGTGCGTGTGTGTGAGTGTGTCTGTGTTTGCACGTTCTCCCCGTGACCCGCGTGGGTTACCTCCCGCACTCCACAAAGACGTGCAGGTTTGTGGATTTAATCGGCTCGGTGTAAAATGTAAAACTTGTCCCTAGTGTGTGTGTCGGTTAGTGTGCGGGGACCGCTGGTCGGCGCGGACTCGGGCCTGACTCCCGCGCTCTATGTCTAAACTAAACACCACAAACCCGCCTCGTTCCAGCCAAGCATTTGCCTTTACTCCAACCTAATTCAATCTGAGGAAGGGTCTCGACCCGAAACATCACCCATTCCTTCTCTCCACAGACGCTGTCTGTCCCGCTGAGTTACTCCAGCGTTTTGTGTCTACCCCAATTATACCCCAACTCCATCTAACTCCATCTTGGTAACGTCCAAATTGAACCCTAATCGATTCAGTTACACAACTCAGTTGCTGCCTCACAGCCCCACAGACCCAGGTTCGATCCCGACCACGGGCGCTGTCAGTACGGAGTTTGCACGTTCTCCCCGTGACCCGCGTGGGTTTTCTCCGAGATCTTCAGTTTCCTCCCACACTCCACAAAGACGTGCAGGTTTGTACGTTAATCGGCTTGGTGTAAATGTAAAAATTGTCCCTAGTGTGTGTAGGATAGTGTTAGTGTGCGGGGATCGCTGGTCGGCGCGGACCCGGTGGGCCGAAGGGCCTGTTTCCGCGCTGTATCTCTGAACTAAACTGACCTAGACTGAACGAGAAGCCAAGACTTGGAAAATATTACAGTGATCAATATTAATGACCATAACTGCAAAACCACATCTTCAATTAAATGAGCTAAGATCACTCTGTACCCGTCTAATATTATCCTCAATGTAGTGCCAAGTTGTGACAAGCTTTCTATTTAAAGTGGCACAGAACCTGCTGTACAAAGTCTGTCCTTGTTCCGGTTTTAGAAAGAAAGAACTGCAGATGCAGGTTTACAAAACAAAAAAGAACCAAAGCACTGGAGTAACTCAGCGGGTCAGGCAGTATCTGTGGAGAACATGGATAGGTGACGTTTCACAGAGTGCTGGAGTAACTCAGCGGGTCAGGCAGCATCTGTGGAGAACATGGATAGGTGACATTTCACAGAGTGCTGGAAACATAGAAACATAGAAATTAGGTGCAGGAGTAGGCCATTCGGCCCTTCGAGCCTGCACCGCCATTCAATATGATCATGGCTGATCATCCAACTCAGTATCCCGTACCTGCCTTCTCTCCATACCCTCTGATCCCCTTAGCCACAAGGGCCACATCTAACTCCCTCTTAAATATAGCCAATGAACTGGCCTCAACTACCCTCTGTGGCAGAGAGTTCCAGAGACCCACCACTCTCTGTGTGAAAAAAGTCCTTCTCATCTCGGTCCTAAAGGATTTCCCCCTTATCCTTAAGCTGTGACCCCTTGTCCTGGACCTCCCCAACATCGGGAACAATCTTCCTGCATCTAGCCTGTCCAACCCCTTAAGAATTTTGTAAGTTTCTATAAGATCCCCTCTCAATCTCCTAAATTCTAGAGAGTATAAACCGAGTCTATGCAGTCTTTGTTCATAAGACAGTCCTGACATCCCAGGAATCAGTCTGGTGAACCTTCTCTGCACTCCCTCTATGGCAATAATGTCCTTCCTCAGATTTGGAGACCAGAACTGTATGCAATACTCCAGGTGTGGTCTCACCAAGACCCTATACAACTGAAGTAGAACCTCCCTGCTCCTATACTCAAATCCTTAGTATCCTAGACCCGCTGGAGTAACTCAGCGGGTCAGGCAGCATCTGTGAAGGGAATGGACAGAGAATGTTTTGGATCGGATCCTTCTTCAGACTGACTGTAGAATGGGGGTTCGGGCGGGGGGGGGGTGAGTGGGGGTAAATCTGGAGAAGGGGGTGTGGGTGAGGCAGAGTCAGGTGCGGTAGAGTTGGTGCCTCAGTGCCAGAGACCCAGGTTCGATCCTAACCTCGGGTGCTGTCTGTGTGGAGTTTGCACGTTCTCACCGTGACCCGGGTCAGCTGGCCTCGGTGAAGTGCCCCTAGTGTGTGTCGGATAGTGAAGGGGTTCAGGGGGAACATCACAAACTCCATGATTCTTGATCAGTGCGGGCATCAGAGGTTATGGGGAGAAGGCAGGAGAATGGGGAGAGATAGATCTGCCACGATTGAATGGCGGAGTGGACTTGATGGGCCGAATGGCCTAATTCTACACTCCTATCACTTATGAGCTTGTGAAACGTCACCTATCCATGTTCTCCACAGATGCTGCCTGACCCGCTGAGTTACTCCAGCACTCTGTGAAACGTCACCTATCCATGTTCTCCACAGATGCTGCCTGACCCGCTGAGTTACTCCAGCACTCTGTGAAACGTCACCTATCCATGTTCTCCACAGATGCTGCCTGACCCGCTGAGTTACTCCAGCACTCTGTGAAACGTCACCTATCCATGTTCTCCACAGATGCTGCCTGACCCGCTGAGTTACTCCAGCACTCTGTGAAACGTCACCTATCCATGTTCCCCACAGATGCTGCCTGACCCGCTGAGTTACTCCAGCACTCTGTGAAACGTCACCTATCCATGTTCTTCACAGATGCTGCCTGACCCGCTGAGTTACTCCAGCGCTCTGTGTGAAACGTCACCTATCCACGTTCTCCACAGATGCTGCCTGACCCGCTGAGTTACTCCAGCACTCTGTGAAACGTCACCTATCCATGTTCTCCACAGATGCTGCCTGACCCGCTGAGTTACTCCAGCACTCTGTGAAACGTCCCCTATCCATGTTCCTCCACAGACTCTGCCTGACCCGCTGAGTTACTCCAGCACTCTGTGAAACGTCACCCATCCCTTCTCTCCAGAATGCCATAATATCAGATAATTTGCACCCTTAGTAATTGGCACCATTTGAAAAATCACTTCTTTTTGCAGAGAAGGAATGGGCGACGTTTCGGGCCGAGACCCGAAGGGTCTCGAGCCGAAACGTCACCCATTCCTTCCCTTCGCAGATGCTGCCTGACCCGCTGAGTTACTCCAGCACTCTGTGAAACGTCACCTATCCATGTTCTCCACAGATGCTGCCTGACCCGCTGAGTTACTCCAGCACTCTTGTGCTTTGCTCAAGGCTCCAGCACCTGCAGTTCCTCGTGTTCCCCTGCCCCAAGCTGGCTAGGCATCAACGAATGGAGGCAGTGCAGGAGAAGGCCATTCAGCCGTCGAGTCTGTGATAGCCCTTTGCACAAAGTAAAGGACTAGAGGGTGTGAGCTACAGGGAGAGGTTGAGCAGGCTGGGTCTCTGTTCCATGGAGCGCAGGAGGATGAGGGGTGAGAGAATTCCAGAGACTCACCACTCTCTGTGAAAACATTTTTCACACAGAGAGTGGTGAGTCTCTGGAATTCTCTGCCACAGAGGGTAGTTGAGGCCAGTTCATTGGCTATATTTAAGAGGGAGTTAGATGTGGCCCTTGTGGCTAAGGGGATCAGAGGGTATGGAGAGAAGGCAGGTACGGGATACTGAGTTGGATGATCAGTGCAGGTTCGAAGGGCCGAATGGCCTACTCCTGCACCTATTTTCAATGTTTCTATGTGATCTAATAGAGGTCTACAAAATCATGAGGGGAATAGAAAGGGTGAAAATTGTTTTTTTTACACAGTTTAGGGCAATTATAGAAAAAGGGACGTATTTCTTGTACAGTGCAGGAGTAGGCCATTCGGCCCTTCGAGCCAGCACCGCCATTCAATGTGATCATGGCTGATCATCCCCAATCAGTACCCCGTTCCTGCCTTCTCCCCATATCCCCTGACTCCGCCAGTCCCTAGAGCTCTATCTAACTCTCTTTGAAAAACATCCAGTGACTTGGCCTCCACTGCCCTCTGTGGCGGGGAATTCCCACGAATCCACAACTCTCTGGGTGAAAAGAAATATTCTCATCTCGGTTCTAAATGGCCGACCCTCTTCATTCTTCGACTGTGGCCCCTGTATTCTACGCAAGACTCGAGCACCTGCGGTTCCTCCTGGGAACTGCCGCCACTCTGCCCCTCCAGCCTGTCCTATCTCGACGGTGGCCGACTCCATCTTAGCATGCGGAGATCTCCTAGAGTACGGTGCCCTGCGAGGTTCCAACCCCCCCGACTCCCAAATGCTGGAGTCGCTCAGAGGGACGGGCAGCTTCTCTGGACAGAAGGAACAGGTGATGTTTTCTGAAGGTCATAAGTGACAGGAGCAGAATTAGGCCATTCGGCCCATCGAGTCTACTCCGCCATTCAATCACGGCTGATCTATCTCTCCCTCCTAACCCCATTCTCCTGCCTTCTTTGGGACGGCAGAGGTTGAGGGGAGACCTGATAGACGCTAGGAACATTTAGAGAGGGTAGACAGTCAGAACGTTTTCCCCCCAGGGTGGAAAGGTCAAAGACTGGAGGTCAAACAAAGGTTTTCTCTGCATCATACACATGGCTGTATTGAATCATGTTCATAAGTGATAGGAGCAGAATTAGGCCATTCGGCCCATCGAGTCTACACCGCCATTCAATCATGCCTGATCTATCTCTCCCTCCTAACCCCATTCTCCTGCCTTCTCCCCATAACCCCTGACACCCGTACTGATCAAGAATCTATCTATCTCCGCCTTAAAAATATCCACTGACTTGTGGCCTCCACAGCCGTTTGTGGCAAAGAATCCCACAGATTCACCACCCTCTGACTAAAGAAATTCCTCCTCATCTCCTTCCTAAAAGAACGTCCTTTAATTCTGAGGCTGTGCCCTCTGGTCCAAGACTCGTAACTTCTGACGCCCGTACTGGTCAAGAATCTATCTATCTCTGCCTTAAAAATATCCATTGACTTGGCCTCCATAGGGTTGGCTCGACATGAAACGTCGCCCATTCCTTCTCTCCAGAGATGCTGCCGGTCCCGCTGAGTTACTCCAGCATTTTTGCGTCTATCTTCGGTTTAAACCAGCGTGTGGAGTCCCTTCTTGCACATTGTGTCTGCTGCACTGCGAAACCTCCTCGAGGCACGTCTACTTTGAGGAGGTTCACCTCCTCTCTCCGACAAGAGTTCAGCAACGCCCCTCTCTTCCCCATCTCTGTGCCTCCCTCTCCCCCGACTCTCAGTCCGAGGAAGGGTCTCGACCCGAAACGTCGCCCATTCCCTCTCTCCAGAGATGCTCCCTGACTAGAGTAGGCTGTAGTAACTCAGCGGGACAGGCAGCATCTCAGGAGAGAAGCATAGAAAATAGGTGCAGGAGGAGGCCATTCGGCCCTTCCAGCCAGCACCGCCATTCAATGTGATCAAGGCTGATCATCCACAATCAGTACCCCGTTCCTGCCTTCTCCCCATATCCCCTGACTCCGCTATCTTTAAGAGCCCTATCTAGCTCTCTCTTGAAAGCATCCAGAGAACCGGCCTCCACCGCCCTCTGAGGCAGAGAATTCCACAGACTCACAACTCTCTGTGAGAAAAAGTGTTTCCTCGTCTCCGTTCTAAATGGCTTACTCCTTATTCTTAAACTGTGGCCCCTGGTTCTGGACTCCCCCAACATCGGGAACATGTTTCCTGCCTCTAGCGCGTCCAAGCCCTTAACAATCTTATATGTTTCAATAAGATCCCCTCTCATCCTTCTAAACTCCAGAGTGTACAAGCCCAGCCGCTCCATTCTCTCAGCATATGACAGTCCCGCCATCCCGGGAATTAACCTTGTAAACCTACGCTGCACTCCCTCAATAGCAAGAATGTCCTTCCTCGAATTAGGGGACCAAAACTGCACACAATACTCCAGGTGTGGTCTCACTAGGGCTCTGTACAACTGCAGAAGGACCTCTTTGCTCCTGTACTCAACTCCTCTTGTTATGAAGGCCAACATGCCATTCGCTTTCTTCACTGCCTGCTGTACCTGCATGCTTACATTCAGTGACTGTGTTGCACTGGTTTACACCAAAAATGCTGGAGTAACTCAGCGGGACAGGCAGGCAGCGTCTCTGGAGAGAAGGAATGGGCAACTTTTCGGGTCGAGACCCTTCTTCAGTCCCTGTCACCCATTCCTTCTCTCCATGGACGCTGCCTGTCCCCGCCGAGTTACTCCAGCACTTTGTCCTTATCTTCGGCGTAAAGCAGCATCTGCAGTTCCTTCCGACACACAGGATCAGTTCCCTGACTGAATTGGGGAATAAAACTGCAGGAAACCATCGGATTGAATCAACGAAATGGAGAAACGAATGTGTTTTTAAAAACTGAACCCATCACATGTTGACACGGACGGGTTAAGGGCCTGTCCCACTGAGGAGATTTCTTCACGAGTGTCATAGTCGTAGCAGGTTGCCGAAAAACTGGTGACTGGACCCCTCCCCCCTCGACATAAAATTTGAAATAGAATTATTACTTAAACAGCAACAAAAAATGAAGTCAGCCACAATGACAACCTCCATCATCCTGGCAACAACTACGACATCACCCACGTCAGGAGAAGTCAAGCTATGCTCATTGGCATCAAACCCACTGTCTCCGAACATGTTGAAAAGAGACAACAGGTGCAGGAGTAGAGGCCATTCGGCCCTTCGAGCCAGCACCGCCATTCAATGTGATCATGGCTGATCATCCCCAATCAGTACCCCGTTCCTGCCTTCTCCCCATATCCCCCTGACTCCGCTATCTTTAAGAGCCCTATCCAGCTCTCTCTTGAAAGTATCCAGAGAACCGGCCTCCACCGCCCTCTGAGGCAGAGAAATCCACAGACTCACAACTCTCTGTGTGAAAAAGTGTTTCCTCATCTCCGTTCTAAATGGCTTACCCCTTATTCTTTAACTGTGGCCCCTGGTTCTGGACTCCCCCAACATCGGGAACATGTTTCCTGCCTCTAGCGTGTCCAAACCCTTAACAATCGACCTTCAAGGAACCATGCACCTGTACTCCTAGATCCCTCTGCCCTATAACATAGATACATCACAATCAGTACCCCGTTCCTGCCTTCTCCCCATATCCCCTGACTCCAGAGTGTACAGGCCCAGCCGCTCCATTCTCTCAGCATATGACAGTCCCGCCATCCCGGGAATTAACCTTGTAAACCTACGCTGCACTCCCTCAATAGCAAGAATGTCCTTCCTCAAATTAGGGGACCAAAACTGCACACAATACTCCAGGTGTGGTCTCACTAGGGCTCTGTACAACTGCAGAAGGACCTCTTTGCTCCTAGATTCGATTCCTCTTGTTATAAAGGCCAACATGCCATTCGCTTTCTTCAAAATCCAGCGGTGACCAGAAAGACGCAACGACCCTCTGGGCGATTTGAGGAGATCCCGTACAGGCGACCATGTGGCGACAGTCTAGACTCCTGTAGTCGCCTAAAAAAATCGCCAGGCCCTTAAGACTCCTTTAAGAGTAATTGCTATAACTGCACGGTGGCGCAGCGGTAGAGTCGCTGCCTCACAGCCCCCCGGAGACGATGGGTGCTGTCTGTACGGAGTTTGCACGTTCTCCCCGGGTTCCTCCTCCCACCCTACAAAGACGTGCGGGTTCGGCTTGATATCGAAAGTAAAATTGTCCCCTGTGTGTGTGTGTGTGTGTGTGTGTGTCGGAGAGTGCTAGTGTGCGGGGATCGCTGGTCGGCACGGACGCGATGGGCCGAAGGGCCTGTTTCTCTAAACTGAACTAAAGGTTCTTTTTATCTGTGGAATAAAGGCCTTGTTTTTTTAATTTATATATGTTTGCACACATTGACGGGATTCCTGTTTGATCATTGCCTCTGTATTAGTACTGGCAGGCCCCCTATGTAAGGGTGTGTCGGGGTGTGTATTAGCCCGGGCCTATTGCTGTTTACTGGGGCCTTGTCCTGTTGTCTATCCTTGCCTCTGTCTCTCCGTGGTTATCAATTGAACCGTGTTGTAAAACGCCCACTTTGAAGTTATCAATAAATGATCTTTGTTTCCCTTCTAAGACAATACTTAATTTGGATCTTGGGTCACAATAGACAAGACAATAGGTGCAGGAGTAGGCCATTCGGCCCTTCGAGCCAGCACCGCCATTCAATGTGATCATGGCTGATCATCCCCAATCAGTACCCCGTTCCTGCCTTCTCCCCATATCATAGAAACATAGAAATTAGGTGCAGGAGTAGGCCATTCGGCCCTTCGAGCCTGCACCGCCATTCAATATGATCATGGCTGATCATCCAACTCAGTATCCCGTTCCTGCCTTCTCTCCATACCCCCTGATCCCTTTAGCCACTAGGGCCACATCTAACTCCCTCTGAACGGCAGTGCAGGGCCGAATGGCCTACTCCTGCACCTGTTGTCTATTGTCCACAGATGCTGCCTCACCTGCTGAGTTCCTCCAGCTTTTTCGCTCATGACTTTGTACACCTCCGATGAGATCACCCCTCATCCTCCTGCGCTCCAAGGAATAGAGATCCAGCCTGCTCAACCTCTCCCTATATCCAGCATTCGGCCCATATCCCTCTAAACATAGAAACATAGACAATAGGAGCAGGAGTAGACCATTCGGCCCTTCGAGCCTGCACTGCCATTCAATGTGATCATGGCTGATCATCCCCAATCAGTACCCCGTTCCTGCCTTCTCCCCATATCCCCTGACAGCTGTTTAGGTTAGAGTAGCATTTCTCAACTGGAGTTCCCCGGAACACGGGGGTTCCGCGAGAGGTCACTATGGGTTTTCGAGAGAAATAGTGATAAATAGGATAATTTCATATTCGCCTTCTGGTCGAGTCCACACACAGGTTGCTCAGAAGTTGCACTGTACGTTAATTCACCAGGTTAATTCTTAGTCTGAAGAAGGGTCTCGACCCGAAACGTCGCCTATCTCCTTCGCTCCTTAGATGCTGCTGCACCCGCTGAGTTTCTCCAGCTTTTTGTGTAACCCTCGATTCTCCAGCATCTGCAGTTCCTTCTTTAACACAACAGGTCAATTCCAGGGATGGCAGGACCGTCATATGCTGAGCGAATGGAGCAGCTGGGCTTGTACACTCTGGAGTTTAGAAGGATGAGAGGGAATCTCATTGAAGATTGTTAAGGGTTTGGACACATTAGAGGCAGGAAACATGTTCCCGATGTTGGGGGAGTCCAGAACCAGGGGCCACACAGTTTAAGGATAAGGGGTAAGCCATTTAGAACGGAGACGAGGATACACTTTTTCACACAGAGAATTGTGAGTCTGTGGAATTCTCTGCCTCAGAGGGCGGTGGAGGCCGGTTCTCTGGATGCTTTCAAGAGAGAGCTAGATAGGGCTCTTAAAGATAGCGGAGTCAGGGGATACGGGGAGAAGGCAGGAACGGGGCACTGATTGTGGATGATCAGCCGTGATCAAGGGGTCACAGTTTAAGGATAAGGGGGAAATCTTTTAGGACCGAGATGAGAAAAACATTTTTCACACAGGGAGTGGTGAGTCTGTGGAATTCTCTGCCACAGAGGGTAGTTGAGGCCAGTTCATTGGCTATATTTAAGAGGGAGTTAGATGTGGCCCTTGTGGCTAAGGGGATCTGAGGTATGGAGAGAAGGCAGGTACGGGATACTGAGTTGGATGATCAGCCATGATCATATTGAATGGCGGTGCAGGCTCGAAGGGCCAAATGGCCTACTCCTGCACCTAATTTCTATGTTTCTATGATATGGGGAGAAGGCAGGAACGGGGTACTGATGGGGGATGATTACCAGACTGATTCCTGGGATGTCAGGACTGTCTTTTCAACAAAGACTGCATAGATTCGGTTTATACTCTCTAGAATTTAGGAGATTGAGAGGCGATCTTCTAGAAACTTACAAAATTCCTAAGGGGTTGGACAGGCTAGATGCAGGAAGATTGTTCCCGATGTTGGGGAGGTCCAGGACAAGGGGTCACGGCTTAAGGATAAGGGGGAAATCCTTTAGGACCGAGATGAGAAGGACTTTTTTCACACAGAGAGTGGTGGGTCTCTGGAACTCTCTGCCACAGAGGGTAGTTGAGGCCAGTTCATTGGCTATATTTAAGAGGGAGTTAGATGTGGCCCTTGTGGCTAAGGGGATCAGAGGGTATGGAGAGAAGGCAGGTACGGGGTACTGAGTTGGATGATCAGCCATGATCATATTGAATGGCGGTGCAGGCTCGAAGGGCCGAATGGCCTACTCCTGCTCCTATTGTCTATGTTTCTTCTTAAAGTAAGTAAGTTTATTGGCCAATTATTCACATACAAGGAATTTGCTTTGGCGCTCCGCCCACAAGTAACAACATGACACACAGTGACGGTTACGAATGACTCAGAAAACACTAAACATTAATAATAATAAAACATTAATGATAAAACACCGTCGATCAAGCGCGTGAAGCAACACAATACCAGATCAAAGGGAGGCTACAGATTTTTGGCTGTTTGGCGGGGTACCGCAGGGCTCAGTGCTGGGACCCCAGCTATTTACAATATACATTAATGATCTGGATGAGGGAATTGAAGGCAATATCTCCAAGTTTGCGGATGACACTAAGCTGGGGGGCAGTGTTAGCTGTGAGGAGGATGCTAGGAGACTGCAAGGTGACTTGGATAGGCTGGGTGAGTGGGAAAATGTTTGGCAGATGCAGTATAATGTGGATAAATGTGAGGTTGCCCACTTTGGTGGCAAAAATAGGAAAACAGACTATTATCTCAATGGTGGCCGATTAGGAAAAGGGGAGATGCAGCGCGACCTGGGTGTCATGGTACACCAGTCATTGAAAGTAGGCATGCAGGTGCAGCAGGCAGTGAAGAAAGCAAATGGTATGTTAGCATTCATAGCAAAAGGATTTGAGTATAGGAGCAGGGAGGTTCTACTGCAGTTGTATAGGGTCTTGGTGAGACCACACCTGGAGTATTGCGTACAGTTCTGGTCTCCAAATCTGAGGAAGGACATTATTGCCATAGAGGGAGTGCAGAGAAGGTTCACCAGACTGATTCCTGGAATGTCAGGACTGTCTTATGAAGAAAGACCGGATAGACTCGGTTTATACTCTCTGGAATTTGGGAGATTGAGGGGGGATCTTATAGAAACTTACAACATTCTTAAGAGGTTGGACAGGCTAGATGCAGGAAGATTGTTCCCGATGTTGGGGAGGTCCAGGACAAGGGGTCACAGCTTAAGGATAAGGGGGAAATCCTTTAGGACCGAGATGAGAAGGACTTTTTTCACACAGAGAGTGGTGGGTCTCTGGAACTCTCTGCCACAGAGGGTAGTTGAGGCCAGTTCATTGGCTATATTTAAGAGGGAGTTAGATGTGGCCCTTGTGGCTAAAGGGATCAAAGGGTATGGAGAGAAGGCAGGTACGGGATAATGAGTTGGATGATCAGCCATGATCATATTGAATGGCGGTGCAGGCTCGAAGGGCCGAATGGTCTACTCCTGCACCTAATTTCTATGTTTCTATGAGTAGAGCAACTACTCGTGGATAAAAACTGTTTTTATGTCTGGCTGTGGCAGCTTTGACAGTCCGGAGTCGCCTTCCAGAGGGAAGTGATTCAAAGAGTTTGTGGCCAGGGTGAGAGGGGTCAGAGATGATCTTGCCCGCTCGCTTCCTGGCCCTTGCAGTGTACAGTTCATCAACGGAGGGAAGGTTGCAGCCAATAACCTTCTCTGCTGATCGGACGATTCGCTGCAGCCTCCGGGTGTCGTGCTTGGTGGCTGAGCCAAACCAGACCGCGACGGAGAAGGTGAGGACAGACTCCACCATGGCCGTGTAGAATTGGACCATCATTGGACTGAGCGGAGATGTTCTCCGAGACGATGCCTGGAGTCTGCGCCCGGAACAGTCGGATACAGTAGATGAGATCAATCTCCACAGCCAGTCTGCTCCTCAGTCTAAGTTAATCTTTCATTCGTGGATTGTGGACAAATGGGTTTTGATACCCTCTGATCCCCTTTAGCCACAAGGGCCACATCTAACTCCCTCTTAAATATAGCCAATGAACTGGCCTCAACTACCCTCTGTGGCAGAGAGTTCCAGAGACTCACCACTCTCTGTGTGAAAAATCTCGGTCCTAAAGGATTTCCCCCTTATCCTTAGACTGTGACCCCTTGACCTGGACCTCCCCAACATCGGGAACAATCTTCCTGCATCTAGCCTGTCCAACCCCTTAAGAATTTTATAAGTTTCTATAAGATCCCCTCTCAATCTCCTAAATTCTAGAGAGTATAAACCGAGTCTATCCAGTCTTTCTTCATATGGAAGTCCTGACATCCCAGGAATCAGTCTAGTGAACCTTCTCTGCACTCCCTCTATGGCAATAATGTCCTTCCTCAGATTTGGAGACCAGAACTGCACGTAATACACCAGGTGTGGTCTCACCAAGACCCTGTACAACTGAAGTAGACCCGGGTTCGATCCCGACTACGAGTGCTGTCTGTACGGAGTTTGCACGTTCTCCCCGTGACCTGCGTGGGTTTTCTCCAGGATCTCCGGTTTCCTCCCACACTCCAAAGACGTGCAGGTTTGTAGGATAATTGGCTCGGGATGAATATAAAATTGTCACTGGTGTGTGTAGGGTAGTGTTAGTGTGCGGGGATCGCTGGTCGGCGCGGACCCGGTGGGCCGAAGGGTCTGTTTTGCGCACTGTATCTCCAAACTCCACTAAACTAAACAGCCTTCGGGATTAGAGGGATATGGGCCTAATGCTGGATACAGGGAGAGATTGAGCAGGCTGGGTCTCTATTCCATGGAGCGCAGGAGGATGAGGGGAGATCTTAAAGCACACGGTATTGGGGGTTCAGTATTGATGTGGATAGAGAACTGGCTGGCAGACAGGAAGCAAAGGGTAGGAGTAAACGGGTCCTTTTCAGAATGGCAGGCAGTGACTAGTGGGGTACCGCAAGGCTCAGTGCTGGGACCCCAGCTATTTACAATATACATTAATGATCTGTATGAGGGAATTGAAGGCAATATCTCCAAGTTTGCGGATGACACAAAGCTGGGGGGCAGTGTTAGCTGTGAGGAGGATGCTAGGAGGCTGCAGGGTGACTTGGATAGGCTGGGTGAGTGGGCAAATGTTTGGCAGATGCAGTATAATGTGGATAAATGTGAGGTTATCCACTTTGGTGGCAAAAACAGGAAAGTAGACTATTATCTAAATGGAGGCCGATTAGGAAAAGGGGAGATGCAGCGCGACCTGGGTGTCATGGTACACCAGTCATTGAAAGTAGGCATGCAGGTGCAGCAGGCAGTGAAGAAAGCAAATGGTAAGTTAGCATTCATAGCGAAAGGATTTGAGTATAGGAGCAGGGAGGTTCTACTTCAGTTGTATAGAGTCTTGGTGAGGCCACACCTGGAGTATTGCGTACAGTTCTGGTCTCCAAATCGGAGGAAGGACATTATTGCCATAGAGGTTGTTCCCGATGTTGGGAAGGTCCAGGACAAGGGGTCACAGCTTAAGGATAAGGGGGAAATCCTTTAGGACCGAGATGAGAAGGACTTTTTTTCACACAGAGAGTGGTGGGTCTCTGGAACTCTCTGCCACAGAGGGTAGTTGAGGCCAGTTCATTGGCTATATTTAAGAGGGAGTTAGATGTGGCCCTTGTGGCTAAGGGGATCAGAGGGTATGGAGAGAAGGCAGGTACGGGATACTGAGTTGGATGATCAGCCATCATCACATTGAATGGCAGTGCAGGCTCGAAGGGCCGAATGGCCTCCTCCTGCACCTGTTGTCTAATACTCCAAATGCAGTTGAAACACAGACATATAGAGGTGCAACATGACTTTACAGCAAGAAGAATACCATTCGGCCCATTGAGTCCATGCTGGCCCCGTTTTGCCTGAAACGTCACCTATCCATGTTCTCCACAGATGCTGCCTGACCCGCTGAGTTACTCCAGCACTCTGTGAAACGTCACCTATCCATGTTCCCCACAGATGCTGCCTGACCCGCTGAGTTACTCCAGCACATTGGATCTTTTTTTTTTTTGGAAACCAGCATCTGCAGTTCCTTGTGTCTATAGCAATATTCCACGACATTTTTTGCCTTCCTGATTTCTTTCTTTAGTTCTCTCCTGCGTCCTCTAAATCCTCAAGGGAGTGACTCAGTTGCCGCAGCCGTTAATTGCCAATTATTTTTAATTGCACCGTCTGAAGAAGGGTCTCGACCCGAAACGTCGCCCATTCCTTCTCTCCAGAGACGCTGCCTGTCCCGCTGAGTTACTCCAGCTTGATGCGTCTACCTTTAATTGCAGCTTTTTATACCCGATCCTCATTCACGTGATATTTGTGTCTATTTCTAATGTTCCTATTGCACAGAACATGCATCACAGGAAGAGGCCCTTCGGCCCACAAAGGCCGTGCATTCTAGGCCCCTCTTCTGCAGCTGTACAGAGCCCTGGTGAGACCACACCTGGAGTATTGTGTGCAGTTTTGGTCCCCTAATTTGAGGAAGGACATTCTTGCTATTGAGGGAGTGCAGCGTAGGTTCACCAGGTTAATTCCCGGGATGGCGGGACTGTCATATGCTGAGAGAATGGAGCGGCTGGGCTTGTACACTCTGGAGTTTAGAAGGATGAGAGGGGATCTCATTGAAACATATACGATTATTAAGGATTTAGACACGCTAGAGGCAGGAAACATGTTCCCGATGTTGGGGGAGTCCAGAACCAGGGGCCACACACTGTTTAAGAATAATGGGTTGGCCGTTTAGAACGGAGACGAGGAAACAGTTTTTTCTCACAGAGAGCTGTGAGCCTGTGGAATTCTCTGCCTCAGAGGGCGGTGGAGGCCGGTTCTCTGGATACTTTCAAGAGAGAGCTAGATAGGGCTCTTAAAGATAGCGGAGTCAGGGGATATGGGGAGAAGGCAGGAACGGGGTACTGATTGGGGATGATCAGCCATGATCACATTAAATGGCGGTGCTGGCTCGAAGGGCCGAATGGCCTACTCCTATTGTCTATTGTCTATCTTCTTGCCCAGGGAAGCACCCCCCCCCTCACTCAAGGGGGTCTCCAATATCTGCTGGAGTTCCTTGTATCTCCAACCTTGCCTCCCGTTCCTAACTCACCCGGTATTTTGTGTTTAAGAAGGAACTGCAGATGCTGGAAAAATTGAAGGTCGACAAAAATGCTGGAGTAACTCAGCGGGTGAGGCAGCATCTATGGAGCGAAGGAATAGGCGACGTTTCAGGTCGAGACCCTTCTTCAGACTGATGCGTGGGGGGGGGGGGGGAAAAAGAAGAGGCGGAGACAGTGGGCTGTGGGAGAGCTGGGAAGGGGAGGGGAAAGAGGGAGAAAGCAGGGACTACCTGAAATTGGAGAAGTCAATGTTCATACCGCTGGGGTGTAAACTACCCAAGCGGAATATGAGGAGCTGCTCCTCCAATTTGCGGTGGGGCTCACTCTGGCCGTGGAGGAGGCCCAGGACAGAAAGGTCGGATTGGGAATGGGAGGGGGAGTTGAAGTGCTGAGCCACTGGGAGATCAGGTTGGTTATTGCGAACCGAGCGGAGGTGTTGGGCGAAGCGATCGCCAAGCCTGCGCTTGGTCTCACCGATGTAGAGCAGCTGACACCTGGAGCAGCGGATGCAGTAGATGAGGTTGGAGGAGGTGCAGGTGAGACTGCCCAGCTTGTCTGGCAAAATGCCTCATCGCCAGAACTCACCAACAAGCACCAAGACCTGGCTTGGCTGGCAGTGAGGGGAGCCCTCCCAGTTAGATCCTTCCTGCACCGTCGGAACCTCACTACCAGCGCACGCTGCCCTCGGGACGGCTGCTATGGAGTGGAGACGGTTGCCCATCTCTTTGCAGAGTGTGGATTTGCTCAAAGAGTCTGGAGAAAAATGCAAGGGTCCCTGGTACGCTTTATTCCAAACAGCTCCGTCACAGAGGACTCTGTGATTTACGGACTGTTCCCAGGGACACATTCAGAGACTGACATCGAGTGCTGCTGGAGGGTCATCGACTCGGTGAAAGACGCTCTCTGGTCTTCCAGAGCGTTGGTCACCACCCAGCAGAGTGAGATGTCCGTCGGGGAATGTTGCCGACTGGCCCACTGCAGACTGCAGGAGTACGTGCTGAGGGACGCACTGAAGCTCGGTGCAGCCAACGCCAAGGCTCGGTGGGGGAGGGCCACAGTCTAAGGTCCTTCCATAGAAACATAGAAAAATAGGTGCAGGAGTAGGCCATTTGGCCCTTCGAGCCTGCACCCCAGCATCTAGCCTGTCCAACCCCTTAAGAATTTTGTACGTTTCTATAAGATCCCCCCTCAATCTTCTAAATTCCAGTGAGTACAAGCCGAGTCTATCCAGTCTTTCCTCATATGAAAGTCCTGACATCCCAGGAATCAGTCTGGTGAATCTTCTCTGTACCCCCTCTATGGCAAGGATGTCTTTCCTCAGATTTGGAGACCAAAACTGTACGCAATACTCCAGGTGTGGTCTCACCAAAACCCTGTACAACTGCAGTAGAACCTCCCTGCTCCTATACTCAAATCCTTTCACTATGAATTCTAACATACCATTTGCTTTCTTCACTGCCTGCTGCACCTGCATGCCTACTTTCAATGACTGGTGTACCATGACACCCAGGTCTCGCTGCATCTCCCCTTTTCCTAATCTGCCACCATTCAGATAATAGTCTACCCTCATGTTTTTGCCACCAAAGTGGATAACCTCACATTTATCCACATTATACTGCATCTGCCATGCATCTGCCCATTCACTCAGCCTATCCAAATCACCCTGCAGCCTCCAAGCATCCTCCTCACACCTAACTATACCCCTCAGCTTGGTGTCATCTGCAAATTTGGAGATGTTGCATTGAATTCCCTCGTCCAGATCATTAATGTATATTGTAAATAGCTGGAGTCCCAGCACTGAGCCTTGCGTCACCCCACTAGTCACTGCCTGCCATTCTGAAAAGGACCCGTTTACTCCTACCCTTTGCCTCCTGTCTGCCAGCCAGTTCTCTATCCACATCAATACTGAACCCCCAATACCGTGTGCTTTAAGTTTAAGGCCCTTCCGCTGCTGGACATGGGGGGCACGGTGTGGTGGAGACGCCCCTCAAAATAAGGGGAGGGATCCCATGACGGGGGGGCCACGTGAGTGGCACGAGTGGGGGACACATTTGTGAAATTTGGGGAAAGGAAATGTCTAAACTGTATTGATCAATTTGTACAGCCTCCGAAAATGTCGGGTGGATTTTTCACACGGTTCATGTATTGTTTATATTTATCATTTGAATAAAGTCTATTTTGAAATATAAAATTGCGGACCGAGCGGAGGTGTTGGGCGAAGCGATCGCCGAGCCTGCGCTTGGTCTCACCGATGTAGAGCAGCTGACACCTGGAGCAGCGGATGCAGTAGATGAGGTATTTTCTGACCATCACTCAGCACGTTACATACAGGCCCTTCGGCCCACATTGTTCATGCACCCCGAGCACCTCTTGCCCAGGTCCAACTGGGCATCACGGTGGCGCAGCGGTAGAGTTGCTGCCTCACAGCGCCGGGGGCCCAGGTTCGATCCCGACCGCGGGCGCTGTCTGTACGGAGTTTTCACGTTCTCCCCGTGACCTGCGTGGGTTTTCTCCGAGATCTTCGGTTTCCTCCCCCACTCCAAAGTCGTGCGGGTGAGTCTCTGGAACTCTCTGCCACAGAAGGTAGTTGAGGACAGTTCATTGGCTATATTTAAGAGGGAGTTAGATGTGGCCCTTGTGGCTAAAGGTTATCAGGGGGTATGGAGAGAAGGCAGGTACGGGATACTGAGTTGGTGATCATATTGAATGGCGGTGATCACATTGAATGGTGGTGCAGGCTCGAAGGGCCGAATGGCCTACTCCTGCACCTATTGTCTAAGTTTCTATGTTTCTATGTTGGTTAATTGGCTTGGTGTAAATGTAAATTGTCCCTAGTGTGGCCTGTTTCCGTGCTGGATCTCTAAACTAAACTGGTGTACAACATCTACTGGAGTTCCTTGCATCATTCAGCACAGGAGCAGGCCCTTCGGCCCACAGTGTCTGTACTTGCTGGCCCTTCTCCTTGCCCAGGGAAGGCCCCCTGACACAAGTCTCCAATATCTGCTGGAGTTCTTTGTGTCTTCAAACCATCTTCCCCGTCCTAACTCACTTGATATTTGTGTCCATCACTCATTATAGAAGAGAGATCGAGCAACTGTCCATGTGGTGCCAGCACAACAACCTGGCCCTCAACACCAGCAAAACCAAGGAACTGATTGTGGACTTTGGAAGGAGTAGGATGGGGACCCACAGTCCTGTTTATATCAACGGGTCGATGGTTGAAAGGGTCAAGAGCTTCAAATTCCTGGGCGTGCACATCTGTGAAGATCTTTCCTGGTCCGAGAACACAGATGCAATTATTAAGAAAGCACATCAGCGCCTCTACTTCCTGAGAAGATTACGGAGAGTCGGTCTGTCAAGAAGGACTCTCTCTAACTTCTACAGGTGTACAGTAGAGAGCTTGCTGACCGGTTGCATCGTGGCTTGGTTCGGCAACTTGAGCGCCCTGGAGAGGAAAAGACTACAAAAAGTAGTAAACACTGCCCAGTCCATCATCGGCTCTGACCTTCCTTCCATCGAGGGGATTTATCACAGTCGCTGCCTCAAAAAGGCTGGCAGCATCATCAAGGACCCACACCACCCTGGCCACACACACTTCTCCCTGCTACCTCCAGGTGGAAGGTACAGGAGCCTGAAGACTGCAACGACCAGGTTCAGGAATAGCTACTTCCCCACAGCCATCAGGCTATTAAACCTGGCTCGGACAAAACTCTGAACATTAATATCCCTCCATCTGTTATTTGCACTTTATTAATTTATTAATTCATGGGTGTATTTATGTATAGAATTGTAGTCAATGCCTGCTATGTTCTGTTGTGCTGAAGCAAAGAAAGATTTTCATTGTCCTGTCAGGGACACATGACAATAAACTCTTTTGACTTGACTTGACTTGACTTATGTTCCTTATGTAACAGTACAGCACAGGAACAGGCCCTTCGGCCCACTATGTCTGTGCAATCCCTGCTCTCTCTCCTGCTCTGCGAAGGCAAGGTTGCTCACACAAATCTACAGCATGGTTGCGGGCGGAGCGCCAAGGCAAATTCCTTGTATGTGAATACTTGGCCAATAAACTTATCCATTCATTCATTCATTTATCTGCTAGAGTTATATCTCT
>CAUPSL010001434.1:50000-62500 GCA_963514005.1 Raja brachyura
GTGTGTGTGTGTGTGTCTCTATGTGTGTGTGTGTGTGTCTCTATGTGTGTGTGTGTGTGTGTGTGTGTGTGTGTGTGTCTCTATGTGTGTGTGGGTGTGTGTGTGTGTATGTGTGTGTGTGTGTGTCTCTCTATGTGTGTGTGTGTGTATGTGTGTATGTGTGTGTGTATGTGTGTGTGTGTGTCTCTATGTGTGTGTGTGTGTGTGTGTGTGTCTCTATGTGTGTGTGTGTGTGTGTGTGTCTCTATGTGTGTGTGTGTGTGTGTGTGTGTGTCTCTATGTGTGTGTGTGTGTGTGTCTCTGTGTGTGTGTGTGTGTGTGTGTCTCTATGTGTGTGTGTGTGTGTGTGTGTGTGTGTCTATGTGTGTGTGTGTGTGTGAGTGTCTCTATGTGTGTGTGTGTGTGTGTGTGTGTGTGTGAGGGTCTCTGTGTGTGTGTGTGTGTGTGTATGTGTGAGTGTGCGTTTGTGAGTGTGTGTGTGTGTGTGTCTCTCTATGTGTGTGTGTGTGTGTGTGAGGGTCTGTGTGTGTGTGTGTGTGTGAGTGTGTGTGTGTATGTGTGTGAGTATGTATGTGTGTGTGTGTGTGAGTGTGTGAGTGTCTCTATGTGTCTCTATGTGTGTGTGTGTGTGTGTGTGTGTGTGTGTGTGTGTGTGAGTGTGTGTGTGTGTGTGAGTGTGTGTGTGAGTGTGTGTGTGTGTCTCTATGTGTGTGTGAGTGTGTGTGAGTGTCTCTATGTGTGTGTGTGTGTGTGTGTGTGTGAGTGTGTGTGTGTGAGTGTGAGTGTCTCTATGTGTGTGTGTGTGTGTGTGTGTGTGTGTGAGTGTGTGTGTGTGTGTGTGTGAGTGTGTGAGTGTCTCTATGTGTGTGTGAGTGTGAGTGTGTGAGTGTCTCTATGTGTGTGTGTGAGTGTCTCTATGTGTGTGTGAGTGTGAGTGTGTGAGTGTCTCTATGTGTGTGTGTGTGTGTGTGAGTGTGTGAGTGTCTCTATGTGTGTGTGTGTGAGTGTGAGTGTGTGAGTGTCTCTATGTGTGTGTGTGAGTGTGAGTGAGTGTGTGAGTGTCTCTATGTGTGTGTGTGTGAGTGTGAGTGTGTGAGTGTCTCTATGTGTGTGTGTGTGAGTGTGAGTGTGAGTGTCTCTATGTGTGTGTGTGTGTCTCTATGTGTGTGTGTGTGAGTGTGAGTGTGTGAGTGTCTCTATGTGTGTGTGTGTGTGTGTGTGTGTCTATGTGTGTGTGTGTGAGTGTGAGTGTGTGAGTGTCTCTATGTGTGTGTGTGTGTGAGTGTCTCTATGTGTGTGTGTGTGAGTGTGAGTGTGTGAGTGTCTCTATTTGTGTGTGTGTGTGAGTGTCTCTATGTGTGTGTGTGTGAGTGTCTCTATGTGTGTGTGTGTGAGTGTGAGTGTGTGAGTGTCTCTATGTGTGTGTGTGTGAGTGTCTCTATGTGTGTGTGTGTGAGTGTGAGTGTGTGAGTGTCTCTATGTGTGTGTGTGTGTGAGTGTATCTATGTGTGTGAGTGTGTGTGTGAGTGTCTCTATGTGTGTGTGTGTGAGTGTGAGTGTGTGAGTGTCTCTATGTGTGTGTGTGTGTGTGTCTCTATGTGTGTGTGTGTGTGAGTGTCTCTATGTGTGTGTGTGTGAGTGTCTCTATGTGTGTGTGTGTGTGAGTGTCTCTATGTGTGTGTGTGTGTGAGTGTCTCTATGTGTGTGTGTGTGTGAGTGTCTCTATGTGTGTGAGTGTTTCTATGTGTGTGTGTGTGTGTATCTCTATGTGTGTGTGTGTGAGTGTGAGTGTGTGAGTGTCTCTATGTGTGTGAGTGTGTGAGTGTCTCTATGTTTGTGTGTGTGAGTGTCTCTATGTGTGTGTGTGTGTGTGTGTGTGTGAGTGTCTCTATGTGTGTGTGTGTGTGTGAGTGTCTCTATGTGTGTGTGTGTGTGTGTGTGAGTGTCTCTATGTGTGTGTGTGTGTGAGTGTGTGAGTGTGTGTGTGTGTGAGTGTCTCTATGTGTGTGTGTGTGTGTGAGTGTCTCTATGTGTGTGTGTGTGCGTGAGTGTCTCTATGTGTGTGTGTGTGAGTGTGTGTGTGTGAGTGTCTCTATGTGTGTGTGTGTGTGAGTGTCTCTATGTGTGTGTGTGTGAGTGTCTCTATGTGTGTGTGTGTGTGTGTCTATGTGTGAGTGTGAGTGTGTGAGTGTCTCTATGTGTGTGTGTGTGTGTGTGAGTGTGTGTGTGTGAGTGTCTCTATGTGTGTGTGTGTGTGAGTGTCTCTATGTGTGTGTGAGTGTGAGTGTGTAAGTGTCTCTATGTGAGTGTCTCTATGTGTGTGTGTGTGTGAGTGTCTCTATGTGTGTGTGTGTGTGTGTGAGTGTTTCTATGTGTGTGTGTGTGTGAGTGTGTGTGTGTGAGTGTCTCTATGTGTGTGTGTGTGTGTGAGTGTCTCTATGTGTGTGTGTGTGTGTGAGTGTCTCTATGTGTGTGTGTGTGTGAGTGTCTCTATGTGTGAGTCTGAGTGTGTGAGTGTCTCTATGTGTGTGTGTGTGTGAGTGTCTCTATGTGTGTGTGTGTGTGAGTGTCTCTATGTGTGTGTGTGAGTGTGAGTGTGTGAGTGTCTCTATGTGTGTGAGTATGTGAGTGTCTCTATGTGTGTGTGTGTGTGAGTGTCTCTATGTGTGTGTGTGTGTGAGTGTCTCTATGTGTGTGAGTGTGTGAGTGTCTCTATGTGTGTGTGTGTGTGAGTGTCTCTATGTGTGTGAGTGTGTGAGTGTCTCTATGTGTGTGAGTGTGTGAGTGTCTCTATGTGTGTGAGTGTGTGAGTGTCTCTATGTGTGCGTGTGTGTGTGAGTGTCTGTGTGTGTGTGTGTGTGTGTGTGAGTGTCTCTATGTGTGTGTGTGTGTGTGTGAGTGTCTCTATGTGTGTGTGTGTGTGTGAGTGTCTCTATGTATGTGTGTGTGTGTGTGAGTGTCTCTATGTGTGTGTGTGTGTGAGTGTCTCTGTGTGTGTGTGAGTGTGTGAGTGTCCCTATGTGTGTGAGTGTGTGTGTCTCTATGTGTGTGTGTGTATGAGTGTCTCTATGTGTGTGTGTGTGTGAGTGTCTGTGTGTGTGTGTGTGTGTGTGTGTGCGAGTGTCTCTATGTGTGTGTGTGTGTGTGTGTGTGTCTCTATGTGTGTGTGTGTGTGTGAGTGTCTCTGTGTGTGTGTGAGTGTGTGAGTGTCTCTATGTGTGTGAGTGTGTGAGTGTCTCTATGTGTGTGTGTGTGTGTGAGTGTCTCTATGTGTGTGTGTGTGTGAGTGTCTCTATGTGTGTGTGTGTGTGTGTGTGTGTGTGTGTCTCTATGTGTGTGTGTGTGTGAGTGTCTCTATGTGTGTGTGTGTGTGAGTGTCTCTATGTGTGTGTGTGTGTGTGAGTGTCTCTATGTGTGTGTGTGTGTGTGTGAGTGTCTCTATGTGTGTGAGTGTGTGAGTGTCTCTATGTGTGTGTGTGTGAGTGTCTCTATGTGTGTGTGTGTGTGTGAGTGTCTCTATGTGTGTGTGTGTGTGATTGTCTCTATGTGTGTGAGTGTGTGAGTGTCTCGCTGTGTGTGTGTGTGTGTGTGAGTGTCTCTATGTGTGTGTGTGTGTGAGTGTGTGTGAGTGTCTCTATGTGTGTGTGTGTGTGAGTGTCTCTATGTGTGTGTGTGAGTGTCTCTATGTGTGTGTGTGTGTGTGTGAGTGTCTATGTGTGAGTGTGAGTGTGTGAGTGTCTCTATGTGTGTGTGTGTGGAGTGTGAGTGTCTCTATGTGTGTGTGTGTGTGAGTGTCTCTATGTGTGTGTGAGTGTGTGAGTGTCTCTATGTGAGTGTCTCTATGTGTGTGTGTGTGTGAGTGTCTCTATGTGTGTGTGAGTGTGAGTGTGTGAGTGTCTCTATGTGAGTGTCTCTATGTGTGTGTGTGTGTGAGTGTCTCTATGTGTGTGTGTGTGTGTGTGAGTGTCTCTATGTGTGTGTGTGTGTGAGTGTGTGTGTGTGAGTGTCTCTATGTGTGTGTGTGTGTGTGAGTGTCTCTATGTGTGTGTGTGTGTGTGAGTGTCTCTATGTGTGTGTGTGTGTGAGTGTCTCTATGTGTGAGTGTGAGTGTGTGAGTGTCTCTATGTGTGTGTGTGTGTGAGTGTCTCTATGTGTGTGTGTGTGTGTGAGTGTCTCTATGTGTGTGTGTGTGAGTGTGAGTGTGTGAGTGTCTCTATGTGTGTGAGTATGTGAGTGTCTCTATGTGTGTGTGTGTGTGAGTGTCTCTATGTGTGTGTGTGTGTGAGTGTCTCTATGTGTGTGAGTGTGTGAGTGTCTCTATGTGTGTGTGTGTGTGAGTGTCTCTATGTGTGTGAGTGTGTGAGTGTCTCTATGTGTGTGAGTGTCTCTATGTGTGTGAGTGTGTGAGTGTCTCTATGTGTGCGTGTGTGTGTGAGTGTCTGTGTGTGTGTGTGTGTGTGTGAGTATCTCTATGTGTGTGTGTGTGTGTGTGAGTGTCTCTATGTGTGTGTGTGTGTGTGAGTGTCTCTATGTATGTGTGTGTGTGTGTGTGAGTGTCTCTATGTGTGTGTGTGTGTGTGTCTCTGTGTGTGTGTGAGTGTGTGAGTGTCCCTATGTGTGTGAGTGTGTGTGTCTCTATGTGTGTGTGTGTATGAGTGTCTCTATGTGTGTGTGTGTGTGAGTGTCTGTGTGTGTGTGTGTGTGTGTGTGTGAGTGTCTCTATGTGTGTGTGTGTGTGTGTGTGTGTCTCTATGTGTGTGTGTGTGTGTGAGTGTCTCTGTGTGTGTGTGAGTGTGTGAGTGTCTCTATGTGTGTGAGTGTTTGAGTGTCTCTATGTGTGTGTGTGTGTGTGAGTGTCTCTATGTGTGTGTGTGTGTGAGTGTCTCTATGTGTGTGTGTGTGTGTGTGTGTGTGTGTGTGTGTGTGTGTGTGAGTGTCTCTATGTGTGTGTGTGTGTGAGTGTCTCTATGTGTGTGTGTGTGTGAGTGTCTCTATGTGTGTGTGTGTGTGCGAGTGTCTCTATGTGTGTGTGTGTGTGTGAGTGTCTCTATGTGTGTGAGTGTGTGAGTGTCTCTATGTGTGTGTGTGAGTGTCTCTATGTGTGTGTGTGTGTGTGTGTGTGAGTGTCTCTATGTGTGTGTGTGTGTGTGAGTGTCTCTATGTGTGTGAGTGTGTGAGTGTCTCGCTGTGTGTGTGTGTGTGTGAGTGTCTCTATGTGTGTGTGTGTGTGAGTGTGTGTGTGTGAGTGTCTCTATGTGTGTGTGTGTGTGAGTGTCTCTATGTGTGTGTGTGAGTGTCTCTATGTGTGTGTGTGTGTGTGTGAGTGTCTCTATGTGTGAGTGTGAGTGTGTGAGTGTCTCTATGTGTGTGTGTGTGTGTGAGTGTGAGTGTCTCTATGTGTGTGTGTGTGTGAGTGTCTCTATGTGTGTGTGAGTGTGTGAGTGTCTCTATGTGAGTGTCTCTATGTGTGTGTGTGTGTGAGTGTCTCTATGTGTGTGTGTGTGTGTGAGTGTCTCTATGTGTGTGTGTGTGTGAGTGTGTGTGTGTGAGTGCCTCTGTGTGTGTGTGTGTGAGTGTCTCTATGTGTGTGTGTGTGTGTGAGTGTCTCTATGTGTGTGTGTGAGTGTCTCTATGTGTGAGTGTGAGTGTGTGAGTGTCTCTATGTGTGTGTGTGTGTGAGTGTCTCTATGTGTGTGTGTGTGTGTGTCTCTATGTGTGTGTGTGTGAGTGTGAGTGTGTGAGTGTCTCTATGTGTGTGAGTATGTGAGTGTCTCTATGTGTGTGTGTGTGTGAGTGTCTCTATGTGTGTGTGTGTGTGAGTGTCTCTATGTGTGTGAGTGTGTGAGTGTCTCTATGTGTGTGTGTGAGTGTCTCTATGTGTGTGAGTGTGTGAGTGTCTCTATGTGTGTGAGTGTGTGAGTGTCTATGTGTGTGAGTGTGTGAGTGTCTCTATGTGTGTGTGTGTGTGTGAGTGTCTGTGTGTGTGTGTGTGTGTGTGTGAGTGTCTCTGTGTGTGTGTGTGTGTGTGAGTGTCTCTATGTGTGTGTGTGTGTGTGAGTGTCTCTATGTATGTGTGTGTGTGTGTGAGTGTCTCTATGTGTGTGAGTGTGTGAGTGTCTCTATGTGTGTGAGTGTGTGAGTGTCTCTATGTGTGTGTGTGTGTGAGTGTCTCTATGTGTGTGTGTGTGTGTGAGTGTCTGTGTGTGTGTGTGTGTGTGTCTCTATGTGTGTGTGTCTCTATGTTTGTGTGTGTGTGAGTGTCTGTGTGTGTGTGTGTGTGTGAGTGTCTCTATGTGTGTGAGTGTGTGAGTGTCTCTATGTGTGTGTGTGTGTGTGAGTGTCTCTATGTGTGTGTGTGTGTGAGTGTCTCTATGTGTGTGTGTGTGTGAGTGTCTCTATGTGTGTGTGTGTGTGAGTGTCTCTATGTGTGTGTGTGTGTGCGAGTGTCTCTATGTGTGTGTGTGTGTGTGTGTGTGAGTGTCTCTATGTGTGTGAGTGTGTGAGTGTCTCTATGTGTGTGTGTGAGTGTCTCTATGTGTGTGTGTGTGTGTGTGTGTGAGTGTCTCTATGTGTGTGTGTGTGTGTGAGTGTCTCTATGTGTGTGAGTGTGTGAGTGTCTCGCTGTGTGTGTGTGTGTGTGAGTGTCTCTATGTGTGTGTGTGTGTGAGTGTGTGTGTGTGAGTGTCTCTATGTGTGTGTGTGTGTGAGTGTCTCTATGTGTGTGTGTGAGTGTCTCTATGTGTGTGTGTGTGTGTGTGAGTGTCTCTATGTGTGAGTGTGAGTGTGTGAGTGTCTCTATGTGTGTGTGTGTGTGTGAGTGTGAGTGTCTCTATGTGTGTGTGTGTGTGAGTGTCTCTATGTGTGTGTGAGTGTGTGAGTGTCTCTATGTGAGTGTCTCTATGTGTGTGTGTGTATGAGTGTCTCTATGTGTGTGTGTGTGTGTGAGTGTCTCTATGTGTGTGTGTGTGTGAGTGTGTGTGTGTGAGTGCCTCTGTGTGTGTGTGTGTGAGTGTCTCTATGTGTGTGTGTGTGTGTGAGTGTCTCTATGTGTGTGTGTGAGTGTCTCTATGTGTGAGTGTGAGTGTGTGAGTGTCTCTATGTGTGTGTGTGTGTGAGTGTCTCTATGTGTGTGTGTGTGTGTGTCTCTATGTGTGTGTGTGTGAGTGTGAGTGTGTGAGTGTCTCTATGTGTGTGAGTATGTGAGTGTCTCTATGTGTGTGTGTGTGTGAGTGTCTCTATGTGTGTGTGTGTGTGAGTGTCTCTATGTGTGTGAGTGTGTGAGTGTCTCTATGTGTGTGTGTGAGTGTCTCTATGTGTGTGAGTGTGTGAGTGTCTCTATGTGTGTGAGTGTGTGAGTGTCTATGTGTGTGAGTGTGTGAGTGTCTCTATGTGTGTGTGTGTGTGTGAGTGTCTGTGTGTGTGTGTGTGTGTGTGTGAGTGTCTCTGTGTGTGTGTGTGCGTGTGAGTGTCTCTATGTGTGTGTGTGTGTGTGAGTGTCTCTATGTATGTGTGTGTGTGTGTGAGTGTCTCTATGTGTGTGAGTGTGTGAGTGTCTCTATGTGTGTGAGTGTGTGAGTGTCTCTATGTGTGTGTGTGTGTGAGTGTCTCTATGTGTGTGTGTGTGTGTGAGTGTCTGTGTGTGTGTGTGTGTGTGTCTCTATGTGTGTGTGTCTCTATGTTTGTGTGTGTGTGAGTGTCTGTGTGTGTGTGTGTGTGTGAGTGTCTCTATGTGTGTGAGTGTGTGAGTGTCTCTATGTGTGTGTGTGTGTGTGAGTGTCTCTATGTGTGTGTGTATGTGAGTGTCTCTATGTGTGTGTGTGTGTGTGTGTGTGTGTGTGTGTGTGTGTGAGTGTCTCTATGTGTGTGTGTGTGTGTGTGTGTGAGTGTCTCTATGTGTGTGTGTGTGAGTGTCTCTATGTGTGTGTGTGTGTGAGTGTCTCTATGTGTGTGTGTGTGTGTGTGAGTGTCTCTATGTGTGTGAGTGTGTGAGTGTCTCTATGTGTGTGTGTGTGAGTGTCTCTATGTGTGTGTGTGTGTATGTGAGTGTCTCTATGTGTGTGTGTGTGTGTGAGTGTCTCCATGTGTGTGAGTGTGTGAGTGTCTCTATGTGTGTGTGTGAGTGTCTCTATGTGTGTGTGTGTGTGTGTGTGAGTGTCTCTATGTGTGTGTGTGTGCGTGTGAGTGTCTCTATGTGTGTGTGTGTGTGAGTGTCTCTATGTGTGTGTGTGTGTGTGAGTGTCTCTATGTGTGTGTGTGTGTGTGTGTGTGAGTGTCTCTATGTGTGTGTGTGTGAGTGTCTCTATGTGTGTGTGTGTGTGTGTGTGTGAGTGTCTCTATGTGTGTGTGTGTGTGAGTGTCTCTATGTGTGAGTGTGTGAGTGTCTCTATGTGAGTGTGTGTGTGAGTGTCTCTATGTGTGTGAGTGTGTGAGTGTCTCTATGTGTGTGTGTGTGAGTGTCTCTATGTGTGTGTGTGTGTGAGTGTCTGTGTGTGTGTGAGTGTCTCTATGTGTGTGTGTGAGTGTCTCTGTGTGTGTGTGTGAGTGTGTGTGTCTCTATGTGTGTGTGTGTGAGTGTCTCTATGTGTGTGTGTGTGTGTGTGTGTGTGAGTGTCTCTATGTGTGTGTGTGTGTGAGTGTCTCTATGTGTGTGAGTGTGTGAGTGTCTCTATGTGTGTGTGTGTGTGAGTGTCTCTCTGTGTGTGAGTGTGTGAGTGTCTCTATGTGTGTGTGTGTGTGAGTGTCTCTATGTGTGTGTGTGTGAGTGTCTCTATGTGTGTGAGTGTGTGAGTGTCTATCTGTGTGTGTGCGTGAGTGTCTCTATGTGTGTGTGTGTGTGAGTGTCTCTGTGTGTGTGTGAGTGTGTGAGTGTCTCTATGTGTGTGAGTGTGTGTGTCTCTATGTGTGTGTGTGTATGAGTGTCTCTATGTGTGTGTGTGTGTGAGTGTCTGTGTGTGTGTGTGTGTGTGTGTGTGAGTGTCTCTATGTGTGTGTGTGTGTGTGTGTGTGTGTGTCTCTATGTGTGTGTGTGTGTGAGTGTCTCTGTGTGTGTGTGAGTGTGTGAGTGTCTCTATGTGTGTGAGTGTGTGAGTGTCTCTATGTGTGTGTGTGTGTGTGAGTGTCTCTATGTGTGTGTGTGTGTGAGTGTCTCTGTGTGTGTGTGTGTGTGTGTGTGTGTGTGTGTGTGTGTGAGTGTCTCTATGTGTGTGTGTGTGTGAGTGTCTCTATGTGTGTGTGTGTGTGAGTGTCTCTATGTGTGTGTGTGTGTGTGAGTGTCTCTATGTGTGTGTGTGTGTGTGTGAGTGTCTCTATGTGTGTGAGTGTGTGAGTGTCTCTATGTGTGTGTGTGTGAGTGTCTCTATGTGTGTGTGTGTGTGTGAGTGTCTCTATGTGTGTGTGTGTGTGTGAGTGTCTCCATGTGTGTGAGTGTGTGAGTGTCTCTATGTGTGTGTGTGTGTGTGAGTGTCTCTATGTGTGTGTGTGTGTGAGTGTCTCTATGTGTGTGTGTGTGTGTGTGTGTGTGTGTGTGTGTGTGTGTGTGTGTGTGAGTGTCTCTATGTGTGTGTGTGTGTGAGTGTCTCTATGTGTGTGTGTGTGTGAGTGTCTCTATGTGTGTGTGTGTGTGTGAGTGTCTCTATGTGTGTGTGTGTGTGTGTGAGTGTCTCTATGTGTGTGAGTGTGTGAGTGTCTCTATGTGTGTGTGTGTGAGTGTCTCTATGTGTGTGTGTGTGTGTGAGTGTCTCTATGTGTGTGTGTGTGTGTGAGTGTCTCCATGTGTGTGAGTGTGTGAGTGTCTCGCTGTGTGTGTGTGTGTGTGAGTGTCTCTATGTGTGCGTGTGTGTGTGAGTGTCTGTGTGTGTGTGTGTGTGTGTGAGTGTCTCTATGTGTGTGTGTGTGTGTGTGAGTGTCTCTATGTGTGTGTGTGTGTGTGAGTGTCTCTATGTATGTGTGTGTGTGTGTGTGAGTGTCTCTATGTGTGTGTGTGTGTGTGTCTCTGTGTGTGTGTGAGTGTGTGAGTGTCCCTATGTGTGTGAGTGTGTGTGTCTCTATGTGTGTGTGTGTATGAGTGTCTCTATGTGTGTGTGTGTGTGAGTGTCTGTGTGTGTGTGTGTGTGTGTGTGTGAGTGTCTCTATGTGTGTGTGTGTGTGTGTGTGTGTCTCTATGTGTGTGTGTGTGTGTGAGTGTCTCTGTGTGTGAGTGTGTGAGTGTCTCTATGTGTGTGAGTGTGTGAGTGTCTCTATGTGTGTGTGTGTGTGTGAGTGTCTCTATGTGTGTGTGTGTGTGAGTGTCTCTATGTGTGTGTGTGTGTGTGTGTGTGTGTGTGTGTGTGTGTGTGAGTGTCTCTATGTGTGTGTGTGTGTGAGTGTCTCTATGTGTGTGTGTGTGTGAGTGTCTCTATGTGTGTGTGTGTGTGCGAGTGTCTCTATGTGTGTGTGTGTGTGTGTGTGTGTGTGAGTGTCTCTATGTGTGTGAGTGTGTGAGTGTCTCTATGTGTGTGTGTGTGAGTGTCTCTATGTGTGTGTGTGTGTGTGTGTGTGAGTGTCTCTATGTGTGTGTGTGTGTGTGAGTGTCTCTATGTGTGTGAGTGTGTGAGGGTCCCGCTGTGTGTGTGTGTGTGTGAGTGTCTCTATGTGTGTGTGTGTGTGAGTGTGTGTGTGTGAGTGTCTCTATGTGTGTGTGTGTGTGTGAGTGTCTCTATGTGTGTGTGTGAGTGTCTCTATGTGTGTGTGTGTGTGTGTGTGAGTGTCTCTATGTGTGAGTGTGAGTGTGTGAGTGTCTCTATGTGTGTGTGTGTGTGTGAGTGTGAGTGTCTCTATGTGTGTGTGTGTGTGAGTGTCTCTATGTGTGTGTGAGTGTGTGAGTGTCTCTATGTGAGTGTCTCTATGTGTGTGTGTGTGTGAGTGTCTCTATGTGTGTGTGTGTGTGTGAGTGTCTCTATGTGTGTGTGTGTGTGAGTGTGTGTGTGTGAGTGCCTCTATGTGTGTGTGTGTGTGAGTGTCTCTATGTGTGTGTGTGTGTGTGAGTGTCTCTATGTGTGTGTGTGTGTGAGTGTCTCTATGTGTGAGTGTGAGTGTGTGAGTGTCTCTATGTGTGTGTGTGTGTGAGTGTCTCTATGTGTGTGTGTGTGTGTGTCTCTATGTGTGTGTGTGTGAGTGTGAGTGTGTGAGTGTCTCTATGTGTGTGGGTATGTGAGTGTCTCTATGTGTGTGTGTGTGAGTGTCTCTATGTGTGTGTGTGTGTGAGTGTCTCTATGTGTGTGAGTGTGTGAGTGTCTCTATGTGTGTGTGTGTGTGTGAGTGTCTCTATGTGTGTGAGTGTGTGAGTGTCTCTATGTGTGTGAGTGTGTGAGTGTCTATGTGTGTGAGTGTGTGAGTGTCTCTATGTGTGTGTGTGTGTGTGAGTGTCTGTGTGTGTGTGTGTGTGTGTGTGAGTGTCTCTGTGTGTGTGTGTGTGTGTGAGTGTCTCTATGTGTGTGTGTGTGTGTGAGTGTCTCTATGTATGTGTGTGTGTGTGTGAGTGTCTCTATGTGTGTGAGTGTGTGAGTGTCTCTATGTGTGTGAGTGTGTGAGTGTCTCTATGTGTGTGTGTGTGTGAGTGTCTCTATGTGTGTGTGTGTGTGTGAGTGTCTGTGTGTGTGTGTGTGTGTCTCTATGTGTGTGTGTGTGTGTGTGTCTCTATGTGTGTGTGTGTGTGAGTGTCTGTGTGTGTGAGTGTCTCTATGTGTGTGAGTGTGTGAGTGTCTCTATGTGTGTGTGTGTGTGTGAGTGTCTCTATGTGTGTGTGTGTGTGTCTCTATGTGTGTGTGTGTGTGTGTGTGTGTGTGTGTGTGTGTGTGTGTGAGTGTCTCTATGTGTGTGTGTGTGTGTGTGTGTGAGTGTCTCTATGTGTGTGTGTGTGAGTGTCTCTATGTGTGTGTGTGTGTGAGTGTCTCTATGTGTGTGTGTGTGTGTGTGAGTGTCTCTATGTGTGTGAGTGTGTGAGTGTCTCTATGTGTGTGTGAGTGTCTCTATGTGTGTGTGTGTGTATGTGAGTGTCTCTATGTGTGTGTGTGTGTGTGAGTGTCTCTATGTGTGTGAGTGTGTGAGTGTCTCTATGTGTGTGTGTGAGTGTCTCTATGTGTGTGTGTGTGTGTGTGTGAGTGTCTCTATGTGTGTGTGTGTGCGTGTGAGTGTCTCTATGTGTGTGTCTGTGTGAGTGTCTCTATGTGTGTGTGTGTGTGTGTGAGTGTCTCTATGTGTGTGTGTGTGAGTGTCTCTATGTGTGTGTGTGTGTGTGTGTGAGTGTCTCTACGTGTGTGTGTGTGTGAGTGTCTCTATGTGTGAGTGTGTGAGTGTCTCTATGTGAGTGTGTGTGTGAGTGTCTCTATGTGTGTGAGTGTGTGAGTGTCTCTATGTGTGTGTGTGTGAGTGTCTCTATGTGTGTGTGTGTGTGAGTGTCTGTGTGTGTGTGAGTGTCTCTATGTGTGTGTGTGAGTGTCTCTGTGTGTGTGTGTGAGTGTGTG
>CAUPSL010001434.1:67500-72500 GCA_963514005.1 Raja brachyura
TGTGAGTGTCTCTATGTGTGTGTGTGTGTGAGTGTCTCTATGTGTGTGTGTGTGTGTGTGTGAGTGTCTCTATGTGTGTGTGTGTGTGTGTGAGTGTCTCTATGTGTGTGAGTGTGTGAGTGTCTCTATGTGTGTGTGTGTGAGTGTCTCTATGTGTGTGTGTGTGAGTGTCTCTATGTGTGTGTGTGTGTGTGAGTGTCTCCATGTGTGTGAGTGTGTGAGTGTCTCGCTGTGTGTGTGTGTGTGTGAGTGTCTCTATGTGTGTGTGTGAGTGTGTGTGTGTGAGTGTCTCTATGTGTGTGTGTGTGTGAGTGTCTCTATGTGTGTGTGTGTGAGTGTCTCTATGTGTGTGTGTGTGTGAGTGTCTCTATGTGTGAGTGTGAGTGTGTGAGTGTCTCTATGTGTGTGTGTGTGTGTGAGTGTGTGTGTGTGAGTGTCTCTATGTGTGTGTGTGTGTGAGTGTCTCTATGTGTGTGTGAGTGTGTGAGTGTCTCTATGTGAGTGTCTCTATGTGTGTGTGTGTGTGAGTGTCTCTATGTGTGTGTGTGTGTGTGAGTGTCTCTTTGTGTGTGTGTGTGTGAGTGTGTGTGTGTGAGTGTCTCTATGTGTGTGTGTGTGTGAGTGTCTCTATGTGTGTGTGTGTGTGAGTGTCTCTATGTGTGCGTGTGTGTGAGTGTCTCTATGTGTGTGTGTGTGAGTGTCTCTATGTGTGTGAGTATGTGAGTGTCTCTATGTGTGTGTGTGTGTGAGTGTCTCTATGTGTGTGTGTGTGAGTGTGAGTGTGTGAGTGTCTCTATTTGTGTGTGTGTGTGAGTGTCTCTATGTGTGTGTGTGTGAGTGTCTCTATGTGTGTGTGTGTGTGTGTGTGAGTGTCTCTATGTGTGTGTGTGTGAGTGTCTCTATGTGTGTGAGTGTGTGAGTGTCTCTATGTGTGTGTGTGTGTGAGTGTCTCTTTGTGTGTGAGTGTGTGAGTGTCTCTATGTGTGTGTGTGTGTGAGTGTCTCTATGTGTGTGTGTGTGAGTGTCTCTATGTGTGTGAGTGTGTGAGTGTCTATGTGTGTGTGTGCGTGAGTGTCTCTATGTGTGTGTGTGTGTGAGTGTCTCTGTGTGTGTGTGAGTGTGTGAGTGTCTCTATGTGTGTGAGTGTGTGTGTCTCTATGTGTGTGTGTGTATGAGTGTCTCTATGTGTGTGTGTGTGTGAGTGTCTGTGTGTGTGTGTGTGTGTGTGTGTGAGTGTCTCTATGTGTGTGTGTGTGTGTGTGTGTGTGTGTCTCTATGTGTGTGTGTGTGTGAGTGTCTCTGTGTGTGTGTGAGTGTGTGAGTGTCTCTATGTGTGTGAGTGTGTGAGTGTCTCTATGTGTGTGTGTGTGTGTGAGTGTCTCTATGTGTGTGTGTGTGTTAGTGTCTCTATGTGTGTGTGTGTGTGTGTGTGTGTGTGTGTGTGTGTGTGTGAGTGTCTCTATGTGTGTGTGTGTGTGTGAGTGTCTCTATGTGTGTGTGTGTGTGAGTGTCTCTATGTGTGTGTGTGTGTGTGTGAGTGTCTCTATGTGTGTGTGTGTGTGTGTGAGTGTCTCTATGTGTGTGAGTGTGTGAGTGTCTCTATGTGTGTGTGTGTGAGTGTCTCTATGTGTGTGTGTGTGAGTGTCTCTATGTGTGTGTGTGTGTGTGAGTGTCTCCATGTGTGTGAGTGTGTGAGTGTCTCGCTGTGTGTGTGTGTGTGTGAGTGTCTCTATGTGTGTGTGTGAGTGTGTGTGTGTGAGTGTCTCTATGTGTGTGTGTGTGTGAGTGTCTCTATGTGTGTGTGTGTGAGTGTCTCTATGTGTGTGTGTGTGTGAGTGTCTCTATGTGTGAGTGTGAGTGTGTGAGTGTCTCTATGTGTGTGTGTGTGTGTGAGTGTGTGTGTGTGAGTGTCTCTATGTGTGTGTGTGTGTGAGTGTCTCTATGTGTGTGTGAGTGTGTGAGTGTCTCTATGTGAGTGTCTCTATGTGTGTGTGTGTGTGAGTGTCTCTATGTGTGTGTGTGTGTGTGAGTGTCTCTTTGTGTGTGTGTGTGTGAGTGTGTGTGTGTGAGTGTCTCTATGTGTGTGTGTGTGTGAGTGTCTCTATGTGTGTGTGTGTGTGAGTGTCTCTATGTGTGCGTGTGTGTGAGTGTCTCTATGTGTGTGTGTGTGAGTGTCTCTATGTGTGTGAGTATGTGAGTGTCTCTATGTGTGTGTGTGTGTGAGTGTCTCTATGTGTGTGTGTGTGAGTGTGAGTGTGTGAGTGTCTCTATTTGTGTGTGTGTGTGAGTGTCTCTATGTGTGTGTGTGTGAGTGTCTCTATGTGTGTGTGTGTGAGTGTGAGTGTGTGAGTGTCTCTATGTGTGTGTGTGTGTGTGTCTCTATGTGTGTGTGTGTGAGTGTGAGTGTGTGAGTGTCTCTATGTGTGTGTGTGTGTGAGTGTATGTATGTGTGTGAGTGTGTGTGTGAGTGTCTCTATGTGTGTGTGTGTGAGTGTGAGTGTGTGAGTGTCTCTATGTGTGTGTGTGTGTGTGTCTCCATGTGTGTGTGTGTGTGAGTGTCTCTATGTGTGTGTGTGTGTGAGTGTCTCTATGTGTGTGTGTGTGTGAGTGTCTCTATGTGTGTGTGTGTGTGAGTGTCTCTATGTGTGTGTGTGTGTGAGTGTCTCTATGTGTGTGAGTGTCTCTATGTGTGTGTGTGTGTGTGTGTGTGTGTATCTCTATGTGTGTGTGTGTGAGTGTGAGTGTGTGAGTGTCTCTATGTGTGTGAGTGTGTGAGTGTCTCTATGTGTGTGTGTGTGAGTGTCTCTATGTGTGTGTGTGTGTGTGTGTGTGTGTGTGAGTGTCTCTATGTGTGTGTGTGTGTGTGAGTGTCTCTATGTGTGTGTGTGTGTGTGTGTGAGTGTCTCTATGTGTGTGTGTGTGTGTGTGTGAGTGTGTGTGTGTGTGAGTGTCTCTATGTGTGTGTGTGTGTGTGAGTGTCTCTATGTGTGTGTGTGTGAGTGTCTCTATGTGTGTGTGTGTGCGTGAGTGTCTCTATGTGTGTGTGTGTGAGTGTGTGTGTGTGAGTGTCTCTATGTGTGTGTGTGTGTGAGTGTCTCTATGTGTGTGTGTGTGAGTGTCTCTATGTGTGTGTGTGTGTGTGTATGTGTGAGTGTGAGTGTGTGAGTGTCTCTATGTGTGTGTGTGTGTGTGTGTGAGTGTGTGTGTGTGAGTGTCTCTATGTGTGTGTGTGTGTGAGTGTCTCTATGTGTGTGTGAGTGTGAGTGTGTAAGTGTCTCTATGTGAGTGTCTCTATGAGTGTGTGTGTGTGAGTGTCTCTATGTGTGTGTGTGTGTGTGTGTGAGTGTCTCTATGTGTGTGTGTGTGTGAGTGTGTGTGTGTGAGTGTCTCTATGTGTGTGTGTGTGTGTGAGTGTCTCTATGTGTGTGTGTGTGTGTGAGTGTCTCTATGTGTGTGTGTGTGTGAGTGTCTCTATGTGTGAGTGTGAGTGTGTGAGTGTCTCTATGTGTGTGTGTGTGTGAGTGTCTCTATGTGTGTGTATGTGTGTGAGTGTCTCTATGTGTGTGTGTGTGAGTGTGAGTGTGTGAGTGTCTCTATGTGTGTGAGTATGTGAGTGTCTCTATGTGTGTGTGTGTGTGAGTGTCTCTATGTGTGTGTGTGTGTGAGTGTCTCTATGTGTGTGAGTGTGTGAGTGTCTCTATGTGTGTGTGTGTGTGAGTGTCTCTATGTGTGTGAGTGTGTGAGTGTCTCTATGTGTGTGAGTGTGTGAGTGTCTCTATGTGTGTGAGTGTGTGAGTGTCTCTATGTGTGCGTGTGTGTGTGAGTGTCTGTGTGTGTGTGTGTGTGTGTGTGAGTGTCTCTATGTGTGTGTGTGTGTGTGTGAGTGTCTCTATGTGTGTGTGTGTGTGTGAGTGTCTCTATGTATGTGTGTGTGTGTGTGAGTGTCTCTATGTGTGTGTGTGTGTGAGTGTCTCTGTGTGTGTGTGAGTGTGTGTGTCCCTATGTGTGTGAGTGTGTGTGTCTCTATGTGTGTGTGTGTATGAGTGTCTCTATGTGTGTGTGTGTGTGAGTGTCTGTGTGTGTGTGTGTGTGTGCGAGTGTCTCTATGTGTGTGTGTGTGTGTGTGTGTGTCTCTATGTGTGTGTGTGTGTGTGAGTGTCTCTGTGTGTGTGTGAGTGTGTGAGTGTCTCTATGTGTGTGAGTGTGTGAGTGTCTCTATGTGTGTGTGTGTGTGTGAGTGTCTCTATGTGTGTGTGTGTGTGAGTGTCTCTATGTGTGTGTGTGTGTGTGTGTGTGTGTGAGTGTCTCTATGTGTGTGTGAGTGTGAGTGTCTCTATGTGTGTGAGTGTGTGAGTGTCTCTATGTGTGTGAGTGTGTGAGTGTCTCTATGTGTGTGTGTGTGTGAGTGTCTGTGTGTGTGTGTGTGTGTGTGTGAGTGTCTGTGTGTGTGTGTGTGTGTGTGTCTCTATGTGTGTGTGTGTGTGAGTGTCTCTATGTTTGTGTGTGTGTGTGTGAGTGTCTCTATGTGTGTGTGTGTGTGAGTGTCTCTGTGTGTGTGTGAGTGTGTGAGTGTCTCTATGTGTGTGTGTGTGTGAGTGTCTCTATGTGTGTGTGTGTGTGTGAGTGTCTGTGTGTGTGTGTGTGTGTGAGTGTCTCTATGTGTGTGTGTGTGTGTGTGTGTGTGTGTGTGTGTGTGTGTCTCTATGTGTGTGTGTGTGTGTGTCTCTGTGTGTGTGTGAGTGTGTGAGTGTCTCTATGTGTGTGAGTGTGTGAGTGTCTCTATGTGTGTGTGTGAGTGTCTCTATGTGTGTGTGTGTGTGTGAGTGTCTCTATGTGTGTGTGTGTGTGTGTGTGTGAGTGTCTCTATGTGTGTGTGTGTGTGTCTCTATGTGTGTGTGTGTGTGTGAGTGTCTCTATGTGTGTATGTGTGTGTGTGAGTGTCTCTATGTGTGTGAGTGTCTCTATGTGTGTGTGTGTGAGTGTCTCTATGTGTGTGTGTG
>CAUPSL010001434.1:85000-87500 GCA_963514005.1 Raja brachyura
TCTGTGTGTGTGTGTGAGTGTCTCTATGTGTGTGTGTGTGAGTGTCTCTATGTGTGTGTGTGTGTGTGTGTGTGTGTCTGTGTGTGTGTGAGTGTCTCTATGTGTGTGTGTGTGTGAGTGTCTCTATGTGTGTGTGTGTGTGTGTGAGTGTCTCTATGTGTGTGTGTGTGTGTGAGTGTCTCTATGTGTGTGTGTGTGAGTGTCTCTATGTGTGTGTGTGTGAGTGTCTCTATGTGTGTGTGTGTGTGTGTGTGTGTGAGAGTGTCTCTATGTGTGTGTGTGTGTGTGTGTGTGTGAGTGTCTCTATGTGTGTGTGTGTGTGTCTCTATGTGTGTGTGTGTGTGTCTCTATGTGTGTGTGTGTGTGAGTGTCTCTGTGTGTGTGAGTGTGTGTGTCTCTATGTGTGTGAGTGTGTGAGTGTCTCTATGTGTGTGTGTGTGTGTGTGTGTGTGTGTGTGTGAGAGTGTCTCTATGTGTGTGTGTGTGTGTGTGTGTGTGAGTGTCTCTATGTGTGTGTGTGTGTGTGTCTCTATGTGTGTGTGTGTGTGTCTCTATGTGTGTGTGTGTGTGTGTGTCTCTATGTGTGTGAGTGTGAGTGTCTCTATGTGTGTGTGTGTGTGTGTGTGTGAGTGTCTCTATGTGTGTGAGTGTGTGAGTGTCTCCATGTGTGTGAGTGTCTCTATGTGTGTGTGTGTGTGAGTGTCTCTGTGTGTGTGAGTGTGTGAGTGTCTCTATGTGTGTGTGTGTGTGTGAGTGTGTGTGTGTGTGTGAGTGTCTCTATGTGTGTGTGTGTGTGTGTGTGAGTGTCTCTATGTGTGTGTGTGTGTGTCTATGTGTGTGTGTGTGTGTGTGTGTGAGTGTCTCTATGTGTGTGTGTGTGTGTGTCTATGTGTGTGTGTGTGTGAGTGTGTGTGTGTGTGTGTGTCTCTCTATGTGTGTGTGTGTGTGTGTGTGTGTGTGTCTCTATGTGTGTGTGTGTGTGTGTGTGTCTCTATGTGTGTGTGTGTGTGTGTGAGTGTGTGTGTCTCTATGTGTGTGTCTCTATGTGTGTGTGTGTGTGTGTGTGTGTGAGTGTCTCTATGTGTGTGTGTGTGTGTGTGTGTGTGTGTGTGTGTGTGTGTGTGTGAGTGTCTCTATGTGTGTGTGTGTGTCTGTGTGTGTGTGTGAGTGTCTCTATGTGTGTGTGTGTGAGTGTCTCTATGTGTGTGTGTGTGTGTGTGTGTGTGAGTGTCTCTATGTGTGTGTGTGTCTGTGTGTGTGTGTGAGTGTCTCTATGTGTGTGTGTGTGAGTGTCTCTATGTGTGTGTGTGTGTGTGTGTGTGTGTCTGTGTGTGTGTGAGTGTCTCTATGTGTGTGTGTGTGTGAGTGTCTCTATGTGTGTGTGTGTGTGTGTGAGTGTCTCTATGTGTGTGTGTGTGTCTGTGTGTGTGTGTGAGTGTCTCTATGTGTGTGTGTGTGTGTGAGTGTCTCTATGTGTGTGTGTGTGAGTGTCTCTGTGTGTGTGTGTGTCTGTGTGTGTGTGTGAGTGTCTCTATGTGTGTGTGTGTGTGTGAGTGTCTCTATGTGTGTGTGTGTGAGTGTCTCTATGTGTGTGTGTGTGTGTGTCTCTATGTGTGTGTGTGTGTGTGTGAGTGTCTCTATGTGTGTGTGTGAGTGTCTCTATGTGTGTGTGTGTGTGTGTGTGTGTGTGAGTGTCTCTATGTGTGTGTGTGTGTGTATGTGTGTGTCTCTATGTGTGTGTGTGTGTGAGTGTCTCTATGTGTGTGTGTGTGAGTGTCTCTATGTGTGTGTGTGTGTGTGTGTGTGTGTGAGTGTCTCTATGTGTGTGTGTGTGTGTGAGTGTCTCTATGTGTGTGTGTGTGTGTGAGTGTCTCTATGTGTGTGTGTGTGTGTGTGTGTGAGTGTCTCTATGTGTGTGTGTGTGAGTGTCTCTATGTGTGTGTGTGTGTGTGTGTGTGTGTGTGTGTGTGTGTGTGTGTGTGTGTGTGTGTGTGAGTGTCTCTATGTGTGTGTGTGTGTCTGTGTGTGTGTGTGAGTGTCTCTATGTGTGTGTGTGTGTGAGTGTCTCTATGTGTGTGTGTGTGTGTGTGAGTGTCTCTATGTGTGTGTGTGTGTCTGTGTGTGTGTGTGAGTGTCTCTTTGTGTGTGTGTGTGTGTGAGTGTCTCTATGTGTGTGTGTGTGAGTGTCTCTGTGTGTGTGTGTCTGTGTGTGAGTGTCTCTATGTGTGTGTGTGTCTGTGTGTGTGTGTGAGTGTCTCTATGTGTGTGTGTGTGTGTGAGTGTCTCTATGTGTGTGTGTGTGAGTGTCTCTATGTGTGTGTGTGTGTGTGTCTCTATGTGTGTGTGTGTGTGTGAGTGTCTCTATGTGTGTGTGTGAGTGTCTCTATGTGTGTGTGTGTGTGTGTGTGTGTGTGAGTGTCTCTATGTGTGTGTGTGTGTGTATGTGTGTGTCTCTATGTGTGTGTGTGTGTGAGTGTCTCTATGTGTGTGTGTGTGAGTG
>CAUPSL010001435.1:0-2500 GCA_963514005.1 Raja brachyura
AAAGACTTGGCCTCCACAGCAGATGGGGGGGGGGGGTCTCTGACTGGGAGTGAGGGATAGCACGGAAACTGGCCCTTCAGCCAACTCTTAGATGTCCCACCCTGCCCCTCTGCCCCCCCCCCCACAGCCCCCTCCAACCCTACCCCCCACTTCCATTCACCGCCCTCCCCCCGCAGCGCCCCTCCCCCACCCGACTGCCACCGCCCGCCCAGTAACGTCACCCCCGCCCCCCCCCCCCCCCCCCGCCTCGCCTTACCCTCAGAGCGGGGTCTCTCTCTTGTAGCAGCTGGTCGGCCCCTCGAAGCGCAGCTTGATGGCCTGTTTCAGGGCGAGCTCGGGGTCGAGGCTGGTGATGGCGATGAGCGGCGCCGTCCCGCCGCCCAGCTTCTGCGGAGAGAGCCCGGGCCCGCCGCCCGCCCGGGGCCGCGCCTTACCCGGTGTCCCGTTCTCTCGGGCCCGGCCCGGGGGAGACTGGGTGGAGACCGGGGAGGTGTGGCTGCCGGGCAGCTTGCCCGTGGTGCTGACGGGGTCGGGGCTGGCCGGGCCTCGGGGCCCGGGTACTCAATGCCCGTGGCCACGGGGCTGGTCCAGGGATCGGGGCCGGGAGGGGGCGCGGGATCCGGGGCCTCACTCTCGGCTAGTCCGGGGCCGGGGCCTGGGCCGGGGCCTCGCCTGTCGGGCCGGGGCAGACTGGAGGCGAGCAGAGAGAGGCGGCTCCGGTTGCGGGGGAGCGAGTGCTGCTGGATCTGCTGGGCGAAGCTGACGCTGTCGGCGGGCAGGGTCTGGGCGGTGGCCCGCGAGTGGCCGGTGGATGAGGAGCGCGGCGACGAGGCATTGCTGGAGTTGGTGCGGCCCAGGCTGGAATTTGGGGTCGGGGATGGCGAGCTGGGAGGGGAGGCGTCTCCGGGGGTAGCCGGGGCTCGGGGCCCCTGCAGCAGCCGCACGATGTGTGCGTGGCCCCGCTTGCTGGCGACGCGGGCGGGCGTGCGGCCGTGCAGGTCGGCGCGGTCTGGGTCGGCCCCCACTTCTAGCAGGACGCGCACCGCCTCGCAGTGACCCTCCTGGGCCGCGATGCCCAGCGCCGTGGCCCCCTGACCACAGGCCTGGTCCACCGCGGCCCCGCTGGCCACCAGGAGCCGCAGCAGCGCGGCGTGGCCCTGCCAGGCGGCCGAGTGCAAGGCCGAGCGCCGCTGCCGGTCCAGCGCGTCCACCCGGGCCCCGCGCTCCAGCAAGAGGCGCGCCAGGTCCCGCAGGCCGAGCCAGGCGCAGACGTGCAGGGCCGAGCGGCCGTCGTGGTCCCGGGCCTCCAGGTTGGGCCTGGCGCCATCCAGCAGCAGCCGCGCCGCCTCTACGCGGTTCTCCAGCGCCAGCAGGTAGAGCAGCGGCCTCCCGCCCGAGTCCAGGCCGTCGAGTGAAGCGCCCAGGCCCAGCAACTCGGTGGCCAGCTCGGCGTGGCCACCCAACGCCGCCAGCCACAGGCCCGGGCGCCCATCCAGGCCGCGGGCGTCGAGCGGCGCGCCTTGGGCGAGGAGGAGCCGCACACAGGCCCCGTGGCCCTCCTGGGCGGCGAGCAGGGCCGGAGACCTCCCCTCCAAGTCCCCCTCCTTCACCCGGGCCCCGTGCTCCAGCAGCGCCCGGCAAGCAGCGGCGTGGCCCTCGGCGCAGGCGGCGTGTAGCGGTGTCCAGCCCAGGGCGTCGCGGTGGTTCGGGTCCAGGCCCCGCTCTAGTAGTAGCCGGACCGCGGCCTCGTTGCCGTGCGCTGCCGCCAGCCCCAGCACCGAGCGGCCCTCGGCGTCCAGCCCCTCCACCGCCGCGCCCCACACTAGCAGCGTCCGCACGGCGGCGGCTCGGCCCAGCGAGGCGGACACCTGGAGCGGCGAGCGGCCCTGGGCATCCGCCTCGTTCACCGGGGCCCCGGCCTCCAGCAGCAGCTCGGCCACGTCAGCGCGGCCCTCGGCGGCGGCCAGGAGCAGCGGGCTCAGGCCGCGGTGGTCGCGCTGGGCGGCCGGGGCCCCGTGCTCCAGCAGCAGGGAGACGAGGCGGGCGGCGCCGCGGGCCGCGGGCACACAGTGGGCGGCCAGGGCCAGGGCCGAGAGGCCGTCGCGGTCGCGGTGATCGACGCGGGCCCCGTGGCGGATGAGGAGCCGGGCCATGCCGGCGTGGCCCATGTAGGCGGCGGCCAGGAGCGGCGTGCGGCCTTGCCGGTCGGCCCGGTTCACGTCGGCCCCGCGCCGCAGCAGCGCCAGCGCGATGTCCCGGTTGCCGGCCCAGGCGGCGGCTCGCAGCGCCGTGCGGCCCTCGGCGTCCACGCCTTCCACATCGGCGCCGCCCGCCGCTAGCAGCGCGCACACCGCGGCCGAGTGGCCGCCCCACGCCGCCCAGCGCAGCGCCGTCCAGCCGCGACCGTCCGCCCGGTTGGGGTCGGCTCCACCATCCAGGAGCCGCTGCAGGAGCCGGGTCTGGCCCAGGCGGGCGGACAGTGTGAGCGGCGTGTGGCCTC
>CAUPSL010001435.1:7500-16315 GCA_963514005.1 Raja brachyura
AGTGGGTGTGTCTGTGTGGGTGTGTGTGAGTGGGTGTGTCTGCGTGTGCGTGTGAGTGTGTGTGTGAGTGCGTGTGTCGCTGCAGCAGCGGCGGCCTCACCTTTTGAACGCGTGGTCAGGGTCCCTCGCACACTCCCCGGGCTCCAGGGCCGCGTGAGCCGCGCTGTGCTGCAGACGGTGTCGGTAACCGTGCAGCGAGCCGCAGTCCTCCAGCTGCCGGGCCAGGCTGAGCACGAAGCCCGCGACGGCCAGCGTGCGCGCATCCTGCGCCTGGCAGAAGTGGTGCGCCGCAGCCCGGGCTCCCAGCGCTGCCCGCCGGCCCGGCTGCGACACCGGCCACAGGAGCTCGCTGCACAGCGCCGTCTTGCCGCAGCCCGGGCCGCCGGTGACCAGGACGCCGCCGCCGGGGCAGCCTTGTAGGGAGCGCTGCAACTTGAGCACAGCCCATTCCCGGCTGTAGAAGGCCTTGCCCCGCAGTGGGCTGCCCGTCATCGCTCAATCTCGGCCCCGCTGCATGCTGCTCTGCACGGGCACTCCTGCACCCGCGGCAGCTCCCTGTCACCGCATGGGGCACCTGTGCAGGGGGAGAGAGAGGGGGGGGGGGGGGGGGTGAGAACTGGGAGGAAGTCGCACAACACAAGGCACCCATACCCAGCACACACCACCCGCGCGGGACAATGTTCATAAGTGATAGGAGCAGAATGAGGCCATTCAGCCCATCAAGTCTACTCCGCCATTCAATCATGGCTGATCTATCTCTCCCTCCTAACCCAATTCTCCTGCCTTCGCCCCGTAACCCCTGAGACCCGTACTCATCAAGAATCTATCTATCTCTGCCTTAAAAATATCCACTGACTTGTGGCCTCCACAGCCTTCTGTGGCGAAGAATCTCACAGATCCACCGCCCTCTGGTAAAATAAATTCCTTGCCGTCTTCTTTCTAAAGATACGGCCTTTCATTCTGAGATTACGACCTCTGGTCCTAGAGTCTAGACTCTCCCACTAGTGGAAACATCCTCTCCACATCCTCTCTATCCAGGCCTTTCACTAATATTACCCCCCCACACACATCTAAACTCCAGCGAGTACAGGCCCAGTGCCGACAAATGCTCACCATATTATAACCATATAACCATATAACAATTACAGCACGGAAACAGGCCATCTCGGCCCTTCAAGTCCGTGCAGAACAACTTTTTTCCCTTAGTCCCACCTGCCTGCACTCATACCATAACCCTCCATACCCTTCTCATCCATATGCCTATCCAATTTATTTTTAAATGATACCAACGAACCTGCCGCCACCACTTCCACTGGAAGCTCATTCCACACCGCTACCACTCTCTGAGTAAAGAAGTTCCCCCTCATGTTACCCCTAAACCTCTGTCCCTTAATTCTAAAGTCATGTCCTCTTGTTTGAATCTTCCCTATTCTCATAGGGAAAAGCTTGTCCACATTAACCCACTCATTCCTGGGATCATTCGAGTTTCACTGTACATGTAACAATAAACTGACCTTTGAACCTCCTCTGGACCCCAGAGCCGGCACATCCTTCCTCAGATACGGGGCCCAAAAACACTCACAATATTCCAAGTGTGGTCAGTCCAGCGCCTTCTAGAGCCTCAACATTACATCCCTGTTTTTATATTCTAGCCCTCTCGAAATAAACGTCAGCGCTGTATTCTCCATGTACTCCAGATGTGGACAACACACTGCAGATGTGCGACAATCTACTCCAGATGTTGAGAAATGGACCAAAACACCCCACCAGAGCGGGTCAGTATGGTCCAGGTGCGGGCCAGTGTGGTCCAGGTGCGGGCCAGTGTGGTCCAGGTGCGGGCCAGGTGCGGGCCAGTGTGGTCCAGGTGCGGGCCAGTGTGGTCCAGGTGCGAGCCAGTGTGGTCCAGGTGCGGGCCAGCGTGGTCCAGGTGCGGGACAGTGTGGTCCAGGTGCGGGCCGGTGTGGTCCAGGTGCGGGCCGGTGTGGTCCAGGTGCGGGCCAGTGTGGTCCAGGTGCAGGCTAGTGTGGTCCAGGTGCGGGCCAGTGTGGTCCAGGTGTGGATAGACACAAAATGCTGGAGGAACTCAGCGGGCCGGACAGCATCTCTAGAGAAAAGGAATAGGTGACGTTTCGGGCAGGACCCTTCTCCAGGTGTGGCACAGTGTATTCCAGATGTGGACATCTGGTCGATGTGGACAATGAATCCCTCCAGCTGTGGGACAATAGACACCCCGTGATGTGGACCGATACACACAGCCAGGTGTGGGTCAGTGTTATCCAGATGTGGACAGACACACTGCCAGCTGTGGGCCAGTGTACTCCAGATGTGGACTGAGACACACTGCCAGCTATGGACCAGTGTATTCCAGATGTGGACTGAGACACTGCCAGCTGTGGGCCAGTTTACTCCAGATGTGGACCGAGACAGGTGTGGACCAAGCAACCCCTCCACACAGAACATGTGTGGGGCAATATTCCCCAGATGTTCTTCAACGGCCATTTGCAGGTGGGCACTGTTCGCCTCCAGCTGTGCGCAGATGTGGGTGGGATCCAGATGTGGGAAACACAACCCCAGCCATGTCCCGGCAGTGTGAGAGAGAGCTTTACCCGGGGAGCGTGTGATTGACTGTCAGGGGAGAAAGAGTGGGATCCTGTCTCTCTCTCTCCCACGCACTGTCTCTGCCCTTTCTTTAAACAAAATCACATTCATTCATCTAATTACAAAAGTATTTACACATTGACTTTAACAAAACACCCACCACCGTAACTCCAGAATGTCAAAAATGCAACTGAATATCTAATGACAATCCTGATACTGTCTCTTCCCTGGGTGTGTGAGACTGCCTGGGGTAGAGAGAGCTTTGGCCCGTGTCTCCCCTGCGCTCTCCCTGCCCCGGGAGTGTGGGGGCTGCATGGGGAGAGAGAGGTTTACCAGAGAGAGAGTTAGATTTAGCTCTTAGGGTTGAAGGAATCAAGGGATATTTAGAAGGATGACAGGGGATTTATAGACACATATAAAATTCTTAAAGGATTGGACAGGCTAGATGCAGGAAACATGTTCCCGATGTTGGGGGAGTCCAGAACCAGGGGCCACAGTTTAAGAATAAGGGGTCGGCCATTTACGGCTTAGATGTGGAACAACATTCCTCATCCAGAGAGTTGTGAATCTGTGGAATTCTTTGCCAATGGAGGCCAATTCACTGGATGTTTTCAAGAGAGAGTTAGATTTAGCTCTTAGGACTAAAGGAATCAAGGGATATGGGGAAAAAGCAGGAACGGGGTAGTGATTGTGGATGATCAGCCATGATAGAAACATAGAATATATGTGCAGAAAGAGGCCATTCGGCCCTTCGAGCCAGCACCGCCAATCATTGTGATCACGGCTGATCGTCCCCAATCAATAACCCGTGCCTGCCTTCTCCCCATATCCCTTGATGTCACTAGCCCCTAGAGCTCTAACTAAGAGCTCTAACTAAGAGCTCGAAGGGCCGAATGGCCTACTGCTGCACCTATTTTTCTATGAGAGGGGTGTGTGTGCGTGTACAGGGTAGAGAGAGGTTTTCCCGGGGAGTTTGTGATGGGAGTCGGCGATTATTCATTGCTGGGGAATGTGAACATGATTCACATTTTAAAGGGTTACACAAAGTGCTGGAGAAACTCAGCGGGTGCAGCAGCATCTATGGAGCGAAGGAGATAGGCGACGTTTCGGGCCGAGACCCTTCTTCAGACTGATGGGAGGTGGGGGTGGGGGGGGGGTGGGGGGGGAGAGAAGAAAGGAAAAAGGAGGAGGAGCCCGAGGGCTGGGGGAGAAGTGGGAAGGGGAGGAGACAGCAAGGGTTAACATTTTAAACTTGGGCGGAGGCCATTCGGCCCATCGTCCCTGCTGCCCCACTGACGGTTGCCCTTGAACCGCCCCCTGTCTCCCCAGCACCCCACACCCCTGGGGGCGGGAACTGCGGGTGCTGGAGTCTTGAACAAAACACAAAGTGCTGGAGGAACTCAGCTGGTCAGGCAGCATCTGTGGTGAACCGGGACATTTCTCCTCACAGATACAAGGACAGGACGGGTTTAGAGGGATATGGGCCAAACGCGGGCAGGTGGGACTCGAGTAGATGGGACATGTTTGGGTCGGCACGGGCAGGTTGGGCCGAAGGGCCAGTTTCCGCGCTGCGTGAGTCTATGAGGCGCTGCCTGTCCCACGGAGTTCCTCCAACACTCGGGCGTGTGGTCATTCCCTCCCCGCCTGGACATTCAGTGTGGTCGGTAAGTGGCCGGGAGGTGCCGGGGGGAGAATCGACGGGGACCGGGGACCGGTCTCCCTGCGGCCGCGGCTCCGGAACTCGCCGACAACCTCAAGCCATGAATCAGCCGCGGCCCGACCTGCCACGACCTGCCCCGACACGCTGCCCGCAACGCCCCGGCACCCCGCCCAAGCGCCCGCGGGGCGGGGAGAAAACCACCGCTCCTCTCTGGTTCCCACTGAGACCCCCTCCCCCCGGTAACAAAAGTAACCCCCCTACCCTCCGGTAACACCCGCCCGTGGGGAAAAGGGGGGGGGGGGGGGGGTGAGAGGGACGCGACGGGCTGAGACACGGGAACTGCAAACGCCGCAAACTGCAGTAAAATACGAAGTGCTGGAGGAACTCAGCGGGTCGTGCAGCATCTGAGGGGATGGACGGTTCCCTCCTCCCCACCCCGCCCCTCACCCACTAGACCCTTCCTCCCATCCCATCCTCCAGCTTCACATTTCACTCTCCTCTCCCCTTTTGTCTCCAGCCTTTGTCACATGCCACCTATCACTCGCCCGGCTTTGCCCCCCCCCTCCCCCCCCAACGTCTCTCTTCCAGCTCCAACCCCCTCCCTCCCCCCCACACACAACTCCACCAGTCTGATCGCCTGTCCACAGATGCTGCCTGACACATAAATAATTCAGGGACATTTGGACAGATGTGTGGATAGGAAGGGTTCAGAAGGACAGAATGGCAACTGGTACTTGTGGGCTTGAGTTACAGGGAGAGGTTGGATAGACTGGGACTTTGTACAGCTCTGAGAGTGTTTACATGCCGACACAACCACCTCTGGCTCACCACCATGTTGCCCTGAGGTCCCTCATTAATCTCTGCCATCTCACCTCAAGTCTGTGCCCTCTAGCTTTCTGTGCCCTGCGCTCTTCTCAGCACCCCCCCCCCCCCTCTCTGCCCTCGCCACAGTTCCCCCGCATTCCCCACAGCCGCCCTTCCTCTCTCTCTGCCCCGTCTCCCGTCAGCCCCCCTGCACTCCCCACCACCCCCTATCTCCACAACCCTCTGCTTTCTCTCCCCACCGCCCCCTTCCCTCTCCCCAAAGCCCCCCCCCCTCTCTCCAGTTAGTCACCCCCCCCATCTCCCGATAGCCATCTCACGCCACCCCCCTAGTCGCCCCACAACTCTTCCCACCACCCACTCCCCCCTCTCTCCCCACTCCAATTCACCAGGAGCCATTTTAACGAGGATGTTGACAGGACTCGAGGGCCTGAGCTACAGGGGGAGGTGGGGCAGGGTGGAGAGCAGGAGGGTGAGGGGTGGTCGTATAGAGGTGTATAAAATCATGAGGGGAATAGATCGGGTGAATGCACAGCTGCCTCTCCAGGCCACCTTCTCTCCCTCCACAACATAATATTTCCTGCACCCTATGCACAAGATCGTCACATTCTTCCAACCTACCTTCACAGCCATGGAACTTTTTTTAACCTTCACTTTCTATCTAAATGTAACACGCTGCAGCACTGTATCCTGCACTCTGGTATTTTACACTTTGCCCTACCTGTGCTGGATAGAGTGGATGCGGGGAGGATGTTTCCACTAGTGAGAGAGTCTAGGACTAGAGGTCACAGTCTCAGAATTGAAGGATGTTCCTTTAGGAAGGAGATGAGGAGGAACTTCTTTAGCCAGAGGGTGGTGAATCTGTGGAACTCATTGCCACAGACGGCTGTGGAGGCCAAGTCAATGAATATATTTAAGGTAGGGATAGATATACTTTTGATTAGTGCAGGTGTCAGGGTTTATGGGGAGAAGGCAGGAGAATGGGGTTGGGGGGAGAGATAGATCAGCCATGAGTGAATGGCAGAGTAGACTTGATGGGCCCAATGGCCTCATTCTGGCCCTGTCATCGATGAACTATGACCTTCCTGTTGTACTTGTCTGTGGGATGAATGTTCCCATGCAAGGTATGTCGTGACTGTGTTGCCCGCAAACATCGCCGTGTCTCTGTGCCCGTGGACAGCAATAAACCCACACTAACCTTGCCCACGCACACGCCATGCACATGTCTGAACCCACCCATGATCTGGGCCACACGTGTGTTCCTCCACACGCCATACTCTAGAACAGTCAGAGGACACGCAATTGTTCTGTGAACCTGCCCTGGCTGCGGACGTGACCAGAGGATTCGATGTTGGTCCATTATTGTCACGTGTAGCATGTTCTCCACACACTGCCGTACATATATACATCGGACAGTGCAAATAAACAGATTACAGAGCGTTTGGGCAACTTACAACCCAGTGGTATGAATATTGATGTCTCTAACTTCAAGTAACACCAGCAACCCCTCCCTCTCCGTCCCTCCCCCACCCCAGTTGTTGTACCAGCTGCAAAGTGGTCCATTTGAGTCTCATTGTCTGTAACTCATTTTCACCTAGTCCACAGCTAACCATGGCCTGCCTGTGTTCTTTATCATCGTTACTTTTTTGCATATCTTTCACTCATTTGTTCTATATCTCTCCACATCACCGTCTATATCTCATGTTTCCCTTTCCCTTGACTTTGTTTGAAGAAGGCCCCAAACGTCACCTATTCCTTTACACCACAGATGCTATCTGACCGGTTGATGCTATCTTACTCCAGCTTTTTGTTTGTATCTACAGTATACAGTGCGTCCAAGAACTACAGGGACGTTGGTTTGGAGATTAAAATTTATCCGTAAGATAGGTTCTGACCCAAATATCACCTCCCATTCCCTCCACAGTTGCTGCCTGGCCCGCTGAGTTCTTCCAGCACGTTATATTTTGCACAATATCACCAACAATTTGTTCTGGACCAACTACATCAATAGCACAGCCAACATACCACCAGTGCCTCGATTTCCTCAGAAAACCAAGCATGCTCGGCATTTCTCCAACTCTTACTAAATTTAACAGCTTGGTTTGGCAACAGCTCTTCACCAAGACCACTAGACACTGCAGACTGTTGTGGATGTAGCCCAGTCCGTCACACAGACCACACTCCCCACCATTGTAGATGTGGCCCAGTCCCACACACACCACACTCCCCACCATTGTAGATGTGGCCCAGTCCCACACACACAGACCACACTCCCCACCATTGTAGATGTGGCCCAGTCCGTCACACAGACCACAGTCCCCACCATTGTAGATGTGGCCCAGTCCGTCACACAGACCACACTCCCCACCATTGTAGATGTGGCCCAGTCCCACACACACCACACTCCCCACCATTGTAGATGTGGCCCAGTCCCACACACACCACACTCCCCACCATTGTAGATGTGGCCCAGTCCCACACACACCACACTCCCCACCATTGTAGATGTGGCCCAGTCCCACACACACCACACTCCCCACCATTGTAGATGTGGCCCAGTCCCACACACACCACACTCCCCACCATTGTAGATGTGGCCCAGTCCATCACACACAGACCACACTCCCCACCATTGTAGATGTGGCCCAGTCCATCACACACACACCACACTCCCCACCATCGACTCCATCTACACTTCACGCTGCCTCGGGACAGCGAGGCAGCCGACATCATCAAGGACCACGCACACCCCGGTCATTCCCTCTTATCCCCTCTCCCGTCCGGCAGAAGGTACAGAAGCTTGAAAGTGCGCACCAGCAGACTCAGGAGCAGGTTCTTCCCCGCTGTTGTCAGGCTTTTGATCAATCCTCCCATAAGCTATGGACAACTTTATGCTCTGATTTGAATGGATAGCACAGAAAAATAAAGTTGTTCACAGTATCTCAGTTTACAAGAAATAACAGACAAACTCCCCCAGAACCGCCCCCTACCTCCCTCTCCCGGGGAGGGGCTCCCCCCAACCCTCAGAAGGAATCTCTCTCACGGCCTTCTCACCCACATCTGTCCCTCACCATCCTCTCATTCCCCTCACCCACCTTCTCCACAAACCCTCTGCCCCATCCTCACCCTTGTGCCCTCCCCCCAACCTCACCTACCCCTCTCACCCCATCCTCACCTTTCACCTTCACCACTAACTTCTCCCCTCCCATCACCCTCTCCCCTTCACCTCTTTCCTCAGTGGTTCAAGATGAATATGGGTGTCAGAGGTTATGGGGAGAAGGCAGGAGAATGGGGTTAGGAGGGAGAGATAGACCAGCCATGATTGAATGGTGGAGTAGACTGGGCCGAATGGCCTAATTCGATGGGCCGAATGGCCTAATTCTGCTCCTATTACTTATGACATTATCTCTTCCTCCCCTCACCCCCTCCCTGCAAACCTCCCCTTCCCCTCATCTTCCACCCCAGCCTCTCCCCTCAACCCTAACCTACTCACCTCTTCCTCCACCCTCACCTTTATGACCCCTAACCCCCACCTCTCACCCTTTGCCCTACCCCGGTCTCTTAACCCTCTCCCTTCCCCTCACCTCGTCTCCAGCCTCTCCCTTTAACCCTTCTCCCCCTCACCACCTCTCGCCCTTCCGCCCTAACCCTCTCCCCACCCCAGTCCCTCCCCTCACCTCACTCACCTTTTCACCTTTACAACCCCTAACCCACTCACCCTCACCTCCACCCCTC
>CAUPSL010001436.1:0-40325 GCA_963514005.1 Raja brachyura
CCCAGAAGCTCCCCGTCTCTCCCTCTACCCCCGTCCACTCGGTGTTGCACTGTTCCATCGCCCCGCTGTGCCCCCCCTCCCCCGATGCAATTCTCACCGCAGATTCTTGCAGGGGACCAGCGTCGCATTTCTGGGCTTCAACATGAAGGCACCGACACGCTCCCCCTGGCACTCTCTCCTCTCCCACCCACCCCTCCGGATTAAACTCCGCAACGCAGCGATGGTTCACAATAACTCTGGTGACCGCTGTCGTCGCGGGAAGACGGCCGTCCGCTAGAAGGAGCAAAGCGGGAGCCGTCCCAACCCCGGGCGCAGCGCCGTCACTGCCCGCTGCAACTACTGCTGCTGCTGCTGCTGCTGCCGCTGCTGCACCGGTCCTCGTAGATCGCAATCTCGATCTGGGCAGCGTCAAGGAAATGCAGGCAGGCACGAGACGAGAGACGGGGTGGGGGAAACACGCGAGGTCAGAGACAGAGTGTGATCGATCGGCATCGAGGGGAACGGGGGGGAGAGGGGGAGGGGAGAGAGGGGGGGGGAGAGAGGGGAGGGGAGAGGGGGGGGGAACTCACAATGGGGACTCACCCGAATGATAAAATCTATCAAGAGTTGGGGGAGGGAGGGGGGGGAAGAGAGGGGGGGGAAAGAGAGGGGGGGGAAGAGAGGGGGGGGAAGAGAGGGGGGGGAAGAGGGGGGGGGAAGAGGGGGGGGGAAAGAGAGGGGGGGGAAAGAGAGGGGGGGGGAAGAGAGGGGGGGGAAGAGAGGGGGGGGGGAAGGGAGGGGGGGGGGGAAGGGAGGGGGGGGAAGAGAGGGGGGGGGGGAAGAGAGGGGGGGGAGAGAGGGGGGGGGAAGAGAGGGGGGGGGAGAGAGGGGGGGAAAGAGAGGGGGGGGAAAGAGAGGGGGGGGAAAGAGAGGGGGGGGAAAGAGAGGGGGGGAAAGAGAGGGGGGGGAAGAGAGGGGGGGAAAGAGAGGGGGGGGAAAGAGAGGGGGGGGAAAGAGAGGGGGGGGAAAGAGAGGGGGGGGAAAGAGAGGGGGGGGGAAAGAGAGGGGGGGGAAAGAGAGGGGGGGAAAGAGAGGGGGGGGAAAGAGAGGGGGGGGAAAGAGAGGGGGGGGAAAGAGAGGGGGGGGAAAGAGAGGGGGGGGAAAGAGAGGGGGGGGAAAGAGAGGGGGGGAAAGAGAGGGGGGGGAAGAGAGGGGGGGGGAAGAGAGGGGGGGGGGAGAGAGGGGGGGGAAGAGGGGGGGGGAAGAGAGGGGGGGGGAAGAGAGGGGGGGGGAAGAGAGGGGGGGGGAAGAGAGGGGGGGGAAGAGAGGGGGGGGAAGAGAGGGGGGGGAAGAGAGGGGGGGGGAAGAGAGGGGGGGGGAAGAGAGGGGGGGGGAGAGAGGGGGGGGAAGAGAGGGGGGGGAAGAGAGGGGGGGGGAGAGAGGGGGGGGAAAGAGAGGGGGGGAAAGAGAGGGGGGGGGAAAGAGAGGGGGGGGAAAGAGAGGGGGGGGAAGAGAGGGGGGGGGGAAAGAGAGGGGGGGGGAAGAGAGGGGGGGAAGAGAGGGGGGGGAGAGAGGGGGGGAAGAGAGGGGGGGGAAGAGAGGGGGGGGAAGAGAGGGGGGGAAGAGAGGGGGGAAGAGAGGGGGGAAGAGAGGGGGGGAAGAGAGGGGGGGAAGAGAGGGGGGGGAAGAGAGGGGGGGAAGAGAGGGGGGGGAAGAGAGGGGGGGGAAGAGAGGGGGGGAAGAGAGGGGGGGGAAGAGGGGGGGGAAGAGAGGGGGGGAAGAGAGGGGGGGAAGAGAGGGGGGGGAAGAGAGGGGGGAAGAGAGGGGGGGGAAGAGAGGGGGGGGAAGAGAGGGGGGGAAGAGAGGGGGGGGGAAGAGGGGGGGGAAGAGAGGGGGGAAGAGAGGGGGGGGAAAGAGAGGGGGGGAAGAGAGGGGGGAAGAGAGGGGGGGGAAGAGAGGGGGGGGAAGAGAGGGGGGGGAAGAGAGGGGGAAGAGAGGGGGGGGAAAGAGAGGGGGGGGAAGAGAGGGGGGGAAGAGAGGGGGGGAAGAGAGGGAGGGAAGAGAGGGGGGGAAGAAGAGAGGGGGGGAAGAGAGGGGGGGGAAGAGAGGGGGGGGAAGAGAGGGGGGGGAAGAGAGGGGGGGAAGAGAGGGGGGGAAGAGAGGGGGGGAAGAGAGGGGGGGAAGAGAGGGGGGGGGAAGAGAGGGGGGGGGGAAGAGAGGGGGGGGGAAGAGAGGGGGGGGAAAGAGAGGGGGGGGAAGAGAGGGGGGGAAGAGAGGGGGGGGGAAGAGAGGGGGGAAGGAGGAGAGGGGGGACGGAGGAGAGGGGGGAAGGAGGAGAGGGGGGGGTGGGGGAACTCACAATGGGGACTCACCCTGAACGATAAAATCCATCAAGGATACAACTCGCAGCCCTCGTTCGATGGGGTCTGTGAGCAACAGTCCTCGAGGGGCGTAGATCTTCTCATTTTGGTCTTGGATGTATTTGGAAATGTTCTTCAAAACCTGAGAAAAAGAGCAGAGCAATACCAGAGTGGTGTCAGCAGCAAGGGTGGCATCTGAAGAAGGTCAAGGAACCACCAGGAGGTAGCGTCCACAATGTGATATGATTTAACCTGCAATTTGACAGGGAGAAGATGAAATTGTGGATGTGTCGGTATTGCAGCTGAGCAAAGGGGACTACAGAGGTACAGAGAGCGAAGCTGCTACAGGTAGCCTCCATGTTGCACACACCCAACCTCTGGCAGGTCTGCCATACCTCTCATAGCGAGTCTCCATGCACATGAAGATCACATAGGCCGTTACACATGCCATGCACCCCTCAAAGTACGACGTCCCTCCGATCTTCTCTGCTTCAGCATAGTAATTGTTCAAGGTCTTCACCGTTTCCTCAAAGTAATGCCTTTCCACCTAGAACAGAGAGTTTAGGGACATCAGTAACTCTCTCCGACCAACGTCGTGGTTTGCTTACGGCCGAATAGGGAATGGACTCGCGCAAATGCAACTAAAACTTCCTCTTTGTGGAGATCTCGGGGAGGGCGCCACGGTGAGACAGCGACTACTGCTAGTGCAACTAGTTGCGATAGCGGTACTCGCCGTCTCACAGCGCCAGAGACGCGGGTTCGATCCTGACTACGGGTGCTGCCTGTACGGAGTTTGTACGTTCTCCCTGTGGAGAATCCGGGTGCTCCGGGTTTCCTCCCACACTCCAAAGACATGCGGATTTGCAGGCTAATTGGCTTTGGTAAAATTTGTAAATTGTCCCTAGTGTGTACGATAGTGCACGGTGTACGGGGTGATCGCTGGTCGGCGCTGACTCAGCAGGACGAAGGGCCCGTTTCCTCGCTGTATCTCTAAACTAAAACTAAACTCATCTTTTTTGTTTAAGAAGTAACTGTAGATGCTGGAAAATCGAAGGTAGACAAAAGTGCTGGAAAAACTCAGCGGGTGCAGCAGCATCTATGGAGCGAAGAAGATAGGTAAATTTCAGCCCAAAACGTTGCCTATTTCCTTCGCTCCATAGATGCTGCTGCACCCGTTGAGTTTCTCCAGCATTTTTGTCTATCACTAAACTAATCTTGTTCTCTCTGTACTGGCAACATTGGTCTTAAAAACAATAGTGTTTACTTTGGAGTAAAGAACAAACTGCTGAGGAACTGCTGAATGTCAATAAGCTGGAAAGAGTGCAGATAAGAGTAATGAGGACGTTGCCAGTACTCAAGGGCCTGAGCTATAGGGAGAGGTTGGGCAGGCTAGGACTCTATTCCTTGGATTGCAGGTGGCTGATCTTATAGAGGGGTATACAATTATGAGGGGAAGAGACAGGGTGAATGCACAGAGTCTTTTACCCAGAGTAGGGGAATCAAGTGGGCATTGGATTAATATGGGGGAATAAGGAGTAAGCCATTAGAACGGAGATGAGAAACACTTTTTCTCACAGAGAGTGGCGAGTCTGTGGAATTCTCTGTCTCAGAGGGCGGTGGATGCAGGTTCTCTGGATGCTTTCAAGAGAGAGCTAGATAGGGCTCTTAAACATAGCGGAGTCAGGGATATGGGAGAAGGCAGGAACGGGGTACTGATTGGGAATGATCAGCCATGATCATATTGAATGGTGGTACTGGCTCGAAGGGCCGAATGGCCTACTCCTGCACCTATTGTCTATTGTCTATTGAACGAGGGCAACATTTTCACACAGAAGGTGGTGGTTTTCTGGAAAGAGTTGCTGGAGGAGATAGTTGACATTTAAAAGACACTGGACAGGCACATGGAGAGGAAAGGTTTAGGGGGGTATGGGCCAAAGTGGCCAGGTGGGAATAGTGTAGATGGGGCATCTTGGTTAACATGAGCAAGTTGGGGCTGAGGGTCTGTTTCCATGCTGTATGACTCTGTAACTCTAGTTGGACCAATTATCTATGAAGAAATGGTGATATACTTGCAAATCAGGATGGTTGCAACTTTAGTTTAGTTTCAAGGTACAGCGTGGAAACAAGCCCTTCGGCCCATCGAGTCCACTCTGACCATCAACCTGAGGGCCTGGTTCCATGCTGCCTCTCTAAACTAAATGAATGCAAAACTAAACTGTACCTCGGTACACATGACAAAATAATTAAAGGGAACTATGGGTCATGGTAATTGGGATGCTACTGAGAGGTGCAGGGGGCTGGCGGAACAAATAAATCTCAGATACCCGACTCTCCAGCTCTGGGGGGAACTTCGACTGAAACTGGCAGAGGATTCCCTCCGTGTAGTCCCGCTGGATAAAGACCTTGGTGGCCAGGGATGCACTTGGCTGCAACTCCTGGAGGTTGTGGACCTGGGGGAAGAGATCGAAGATCAGCCCAGACCATCACATAAACCAACCTCCCTTCCATCGACTCCATCTACACCTCATGCTGCCTCTGCAAGGCCACCAGCATAATCAAGAACCAGTCTCACCCAGTCACTCCCTCTTCCACGCTCTCCCATCGGGCAAGAGGTACACAAGTGTGAAGACCCACACCTCCAGATTCGGGGACAGTTTGTCCCCAGCTCTTATCAGGCAACTGAGCCATCCTATCACCAACTAGCGAGCGGTCCTGAACTACTATCTAACTCATGAGAGAGCCTCAGACTATCTTTAATCAGACTTTTCAGGACTTTATCTTGCACTAAACAATAGTCACGTTATTCCTTTTATCATGTATCTGTCTACAACAGAGGGCTTGATTGTAATCATGTGTTATCTTTCCGCTGACTGGTTAGCACGCAACAAAAGCTTTTCACTGTCCCTTGGTACACGTGACAATAAACTAAACTCAAACTCAAATGTCAGTTGTCCCTACCCCTCCTCGCTCATTATCATTGAGGGACCCCCAGCAGCCCTTCCAGGTGAGTCAGAGTCTACGTGCACCTCCTCTAACCTCATCAACTCCTTCAACGATCCCAATGCAAAGTTGTGCAGCGGTAGAGTTGCTGCCACGCAGCGCCAGAGACCTGGGTTCCATCCTGGCTATAGGTGCTGTCTGTACAGAGTTTGTGACCGCGTGGGTTTTTTTTTCCCCGTGTGCTCCGGTTTCCTCCCACACTCCAAAGGCGTGCATGTTTGTAGGTTCATTAGCGTCTGCAAATTGTCAATTGTCCCGAGTATGTCAGATAATGCTAGTGTAAGGTGATCACTGGTCAGCGAGGGCCTGGTTCCGTTCTGTTTCTCCAACGTCTAAATTGGTCAAGCATAGACTCTGTGACCGTTTCTGCCTAACAATTGCGTTCGGTCGGCCAAGGCCTGTTGGATCTCCCGGTTGCGAACCGTTTTAACTCTCCTTCCCATTCCCACACTGCCCGTACTGTCCTGGGTCTCCTCCACTGCCAGCGTGAGGCCACACAAACTGAAGGAGCAGCACCTCATATGCCGCTTGGGCACGCACAACCCAACAGTTTGAACAATGAATTCTCCAATTTTAAATTAATGCACTTTTACCCCACCAACCCACTGGAGCCAATGAATGATGATTCAGGAGTTATTACGATTCAATTCAACACAACAATAACATAATGTGCAGGAAGGAGCTGCAGATGCTGGTTTACTCTGAAGATAAGACAATAAAACAATGCAGCTTCACCAAAATATCACTGAGCTAAACGGCGAGCTTTGCTGCTCATTGCCAGATGCAAAGAATCTTTAACAAAATGCATTAATTCAGGCCCGTATAGTGATCAGCTGATCCCCTCACACAGTACAACGGTTATTTTAGACAACATTTCAGTAACGCTGTCTTTCATTGGATTGTAGACTGTGATCCCATGTAATCTCTTTATTTATAACGGGAACATGGTTAGTTTAATAACGCGTCCTTATAACATATTTTATGAATGCAACGCCTTACACTGTCCCATGCAGAGAGTAAAAATAAATGCACTAATGCAATCTTTAAATTGCAATCACAGCGTGCATGATTTCTTAATTATTATTATTTTTTTTGCTTAATTCAGATGCCCGTTGCAGGCCGCATTTTGGATAGGACCCGATCCACACGGACTCATTCCTGAACAGCTCTGTACCATCAAAAAAAATCATTGCATCCTATTGCATGCGTAGAGCCAGATGCTCCGGTTGCTATTTTTGCTTATTGCAAAAATCGCCCCCACCCGCCGGCCGTGTGAGTCCGGGAGGTTGCAATGAAGGGTTTGCACGCCGAACGCCGCCTTACCTCAGCCATTTCCGCACCGCAATCGGTCCGCAATCCCCCTCCCGAGGGCGAGGGCCGCTCCAGTCCTACAGGCGGATTCCCAGGGAACGGCGCTGACTGACTGACAGCCGCACCTGCTCCGGCCGGGCCCCGCCGGCACAGACAGACACACAGACAGACACACAGACAGACACACAGACAGACAGACAGCTGCAGGTGCGGCGCCGGCGCAACTGCACCGTTGCAACCAAGCAAAACCCGTGCATGCAAACCTGAAACTGACCACACACCTCGTGGGTTGTGATTCTCTTTAATCATGTTCTTAAATATTTAATCCCTACAAAATCATGAGGGGAACGGATAGGGGTGAATGCACAGAGTCTCTTGCCCAGAGTAGGTGGATTGAGAAACAGAGGACGCAGGTTTAAGTAGCAATGTTCCAAAATTTTGAGATTTAAAAAATCAAGTCTGCAATTTATCCCATCAGATAAAGCATTCAAAAAAAAGTTTAATTTGACACCTAATTCACTTTCATATCTTCAGTATTAAAAAAAGTTATGGCCATCTTCATATTCGGAAAATTAGCATCTTGTTCCCTATTGCTTTTCCATCGACTTGTGAGATATAAAAACATCACAAACGCTGTTTGAGACAAAGTCAGCAAAGCAGCTTTTATTAAGATAATATTCTGCAGAATAGGTGCCTCTCCTTTGCTGTCCCCTAGAGACACATCAAAGTCAGGAAAGGAAAGCCCCTTTATACACCCAATTCTGCTGGCTTAACCTCCCCTCTGGCTCTTCCCAATCAGAGCACTGAGATGCACAATCTATAGGTACATCCCCCAGTATCTCCCACATCATACATTGCATGTTCATGGTAATGAGCAGTTTCTTGACCAGGGGTATGTAAGTAATATTCATTTATTTCATTAAGCATGCTCAGTTGCTATTGACCTGGCCTAGTTTCTTGTATTTTGATTGAAAAGCTAGTATCTGGTGATTATGGCCGCATCCCCCATCTCTGTCTGCCGCTGTGCAATGCTATCAGTGGTGCTCAAGGACGATGCTGGTTACCTCATTCACAACGATGTTAGAATCCTCGCCCGGACCTTCACAACAGTGGGGGTTTCATCACTCTATTTCTCACAGACTTAACTCAAAAGCTGTGATCGAGGACAGTCAAAAGCCCATAACTTTCTTAAAAATTAAGAGCTCAATGAAATTTTCAATTATAGATTGAAGCATTCTGAAACAAATATGAAACAATCTTACTTGGATGACCTGAAATTAAAGCATATAATTAGTTAGTTATCTAATTGTAGCTAATTACAAAATTCAATGAGTAGATCTAAACATCTATCCATTTCTTATGAAAAGATAAACTTTTTTAAAATTGCCTAAGTGTCCAAATAACATTCACGCCATAATCCACAATATAACATAATTTTTAAATCTCATTTTCATGAATTTCTGGGCCAAATGGAAGGAATTTAGTGTTTACTGCCTGTAAATTAATGGCCATTTAAATCAACTAGCGAGTGGGTTTTAGTGGAATGCGGTGGATTGGAACGTTGCGGTTTGCGATGAAGTCGGGAGGAAAAATACTGTTGGTTCATACATTTTTTTTGGACCCCATTTCGCAACATGAAAATATGATTAAAGCCTCCATAAAAACCAACTTTTAATATACAAATAAACTGTGTACCTTTTTTTCTCCCCTACGCAAAATCCTTCCCGTTGTCGGCGCTCACGGCTTTTGAAGGTGATTTTTAAATTACTCTAGTTAATAAATAATCTAGCGTAATTTAAAAATACCTTCATTAATGAAATGTCGGAGCGATTTTTCTTCCGCAACGAAATCGCACGACATGGATCGATTTTCCCAGTCTGCATAAAAACGGCACTTTAAGCCCGCCCCCCCTCTGAAAGGCGCCAAAGTCACGCACACGGGGAGCGGCAGAACTGCAGCGCTGCTCAAGGTAAGTTTTGTAACATACCTAAACAGAGGACGCAGGTTTAAGTAGCAATGTTCCAAAATTTTGAGATTTAAAAAATCAAGTCTGCAATTTATCCCATCAGATAAAGCATTAAAAATAAGTTTAATATGGCCATTTTCATACTTGGAAATTAGCATCTTGTTCCCTATTGCTTTTCCATCGACTTGTGAGATATAAAAAAATCACAAACGCTGTTTGAGACAAAGTCAGCAAAGAAGCTTTTATTAAGATAATATTCTGCAGAATAGGTGCCTCTCCTTTGCTGTCCCCTAGAGACACACCAAAGTCAGGAAAGGAAAGCCCCTTTATACACCCAATTCTGCTGGCTTAACCTCCCCTCTGGCTCTTCCCAATCAGAGCACTGAGGTGCACAATCTATAGGTACGTCAACCAGTACCTCCCACATCATACATTGCATGTTCATGGTAATGAGCAGTTTCTTGACCAGGGGCGTGTAAGTAATATTCATTTATTTCAAGAATCCTCACCCGGACCTTCACAACAGTGGGAGTTTAATCACTCTATTTCTCACAGACTTAACTCAAAAGGTGTGATCGAGGCCAGTCAAAAGCCCTTAACTTTCTTAAAAATTAAGAGAACTGAAAGAAATTTTCAGTTATTATAGATTGAAGCATTCTGAAACAAATATGAAACAATCTTACTTTAAATTAAAGCATATAATTAGTTAGTTACCTAATTGTAGCTAATTACAAAATTCAATTACTAGATCTAAACATCTATCAATTTCTTAAGAAAAGGTTAATATTTTTAAATAGCCTAAGTGTCCAAATAACATTCACACAAGAATTCACAATATAACATGATTTTAAAATCTCATTGTCATGAATTTATAGGCCAAATGGAAGGAATTTAGTGTTTAATTCCCGTAAATTAATTGCCATTTAAATCATCTTGCGAGTGAGATTTTGTGGAACACGACCGTTTGGAACGTTGCGGTTGCGGTGAATTTAAACCCCATATCGGCAGGAAAAATACTGCCGGTTCATATGGGGACTTAATCACATTTTCACCGATGAAATTTTGATTAAAGTAATCATAAGAAGCAAGTTTATATGTAAAATAGACGACTTACCTTATGTTTTGTCCCGTACGTGAGATCCGTCCCATCGTCGGCGTTGACGGCGTTAGAAGTAGATTTTTATTTTACTCCAGCGATTTAATTGTTCAGTGGGTTTTTTAAAAAACTTCCGAGAACGGCAGTCGGAACGATTTTTCAGCATCCGGTAGTAGCCCGAGAAAAGATATCTCTGACAGGCAGGAGAAAACGGCATTTTAATCCCGACCCTCCCCCCCCCCCCCAAAGGAGCCAAAGTCGCACACACAGCCAGTGACAGAACTGCAGTGCCGCTGAAGGTACGTTTTGTAACATACCTAACCTAAGGGACAACGTTTTCGCACAAAGTGAGGTGGGTGTATGGAACAAGCTGCCAGAGGAGGTAGTTGAGGCAGGGACTATCGCAACGATTAATAAACATTTGGTAGGGTACATGGATAGGACAGGTTTAGAGGGATATGGGCCAAATGCAGGCAGGTGGGACTAGTGTAGTGCCATTTTGGTTGGCATGGGCAAGTTGGGCCAAAGGACCTGTTCCAACACTGTATGACAATGACCCTCTGAGATAGTATGAAGCTTAATCATGTGCTGTGTTATCTGATTGAAAATCAAATACAGTGTTCATGTTCATACCTTTTTTATGATTGTTTTTTTTTCTGATTTGTGCACCGTACCCATGGCATAGAAGTCCTAGTTTTGTCGTGCTGAAGATAAAATGTCCCGGCAAACCTCTCCCAAACGAAATCTTTGAAATTCAAACACTGTTTGAGAAAGGATAAACCAAATGTTTTTTCATTGCATGGGTGGCACAGCAGTAGAGTTACTACCTCACAGAACCACAATCCCCAGAGTCGATCCTGACCTCAGATGCTGTCTGTGTGGAGTTTGCACTTTCTCCCTGTGACTGCGTGGGTTTTCTCTGCGTGCTCCGGTTTCCTCCCACATCGCAAAGATGTACGGGTTTGTAGGTAAATGTAAGGAGGAAGGTACAGGAGCCTGAAAACTGCTCCTGTACAGCTTTTTCCCTACAGCCATCAGGCTATTAAACACGACAGCAAATAAGCTCTGCACTATAACAGACTAAGTGTAACCCGTTGGGTCCCAGCTGCACATGGAGCGCTGGTCCCCCAACACTATATTCTACCTCTCCACCAATTCCAATATTGCTGGCTGGGGGGGAGGGGGGGCTTTCTGGAGTGCCAGCATGGTGATGTGGGCTGAAGGAACTGGTTTCCAGAGGGCTGGTATGGACATTGTGGACCAAATGGATTCTTGGGCTGGCAACTCAGTCACTGAGACCACTAACTCACTCACTCACTCACTCACTCACACACACAGACACAAACACACACTCACACAAACACATACACTCACTGACTCACACACCATATATATGGTAGTAAACTTTCTTGAATCTACTCACACGGCTGAGCGCGGCCTCTCCACTTTGGGGCTTCTGCAGTCAGCCGCACTTCCGCAATCAGTGTAACCTCTGCACTTACCGGCAATTACGTAAACATGCGGCCTCTGCACTCACCAGAAATTACGCAATCAGCACAACCTGTCCGCTAGGTTGTAGTAACGAAGTAACGAAATGAGTAGGAATTTTGAACCAAACACAGTCGGACCTAATAAAGCATTTATTCCTTCCAAACACAGTCGGACCTAATAAAGCATTGCAGTTTCAAGCACAGGCAGTGCAGGAGGCCGAACAACTCATGGCATTGTCTTTAAGGACGAACAAATCATTTATTGCAAGTACCTGCAGACTCACAGTTCAGTTGATTCACAGCCTCTCCCACACGATCTTGCAGAGTGACTGAGTCACGTCCAGGCATCCAGGGTTTTATAGTCCTGTCACCCCCCCTCCCTGGAAGGAACATTACCTTCATCGCGGTGATTGACAGGCGAAAGGATCTCAAGGTTTTTTAAATACTCATAATTTTATTTTTAATCGATGGGAAAAATCCTCAGGGCCTGCTCAGCTGAGGAGGAGGACTGTGACTAAGATGACCAAAAATCACAGCGATACAGAGTAGCGTTTTTTCTAAAATCAATATACAGCGCAGACAGGAAGTGGTCAAGATGAGACTTTTAATTATATAGATTATTATTATTGCACTATATTTGTTTATTTATTGAGTATGTGTGCATGTGTATATATTTTTTCTCCCGTTGTGTACTATGTTTACATATTCTGTTGTGCTGCAGCAAGCAACAATTTCATTGTCCTATCTGGGACACATGACAATAAAACTCTCTTGACTCTTGACTCGACTAATTGACCCTCTAATGCCCCTAGTGTGTAGGGAGTGTAAAGTCAAATGTGTGTCCCTTGAAGGCAGACACGGGTGAAATAATTATGGGCAACAAGGAAAACGCAGAAGAATTGAATAGGTACTTCGGATCTGTCTTCACTAAGGAAGACACAAACAATCTCCCAGATGTACTGGAGGACAGAGGATCTAAGGGGGTAGAGGAACTGAAAGAAGTTTTCATTTGGTGAGAAATAGTTTTGGGTAGGCTAATGGGACTGAAGGATGATAAATCCCCTGGGCTTGATGGTCTGCATCCCAGGGTCCTCAGGGAGGTGGCTCTAGAAATTGTGGACGCATTGGTCAATGTTCAATTTTCCAATGTTCAATATATTCATGATCAGTTCCTGTGGATTGGAGGATAGCTAATGTTATCCCACTTTTCAAGAAAGGAGCGAGAGAGAAAACGAGGAATTACAGACCAGTTAGCCCGACTTCGGTGGTGGGAAAGATGCTGAAGTCAATTATTAAAGAGGTAATAATGGGGCATTTGGATAGCAGTAAAAGGATTAGTCCAAGTCAGCATGGATTTATGAAAGGGAAATCATGCTTGACTAAGCTTCTGGAGTTTTTTGAGGATGTGACAAGTAAAATGGATGAAGGGGTGTCAGTGGATGTAGTGTATCTAGACTTTCAGAAAGCCTTTGATAAGGTCCCGCATGGGAGACTGGTGACTAAAATTAGAGCACGTGGTATTGGGGGTAGGGTGATGACATGGATAGAAAATTGGTTGGCAGACCGGAAGCAAAGAGTAGGAGTGAACGGGTCCTTTTCAGAATGGCAGGTAGTGGCGAGTGGAGTGCCGCAAGGCTCGATGTTGGGGCCGCAACTGTTTACCATATATATTAATGATTTGCAAGAGGGAATTAGGAGCAACACTAGCAAGTTTACGGATGATACAAAGCTGGGTGGCAGTGTGAACTGTAAAGAGGATGTTAGGAGGTTGCAGGGTGACCTGGACAAGTTGAGTGGGCAGATGCATGACTGATGCAGTATAATATAGATAAATATGAGGTTATCCGCTTTGGCGGCAAAAACAAGGGGGCAGATTATTATCTCAATGGGGTTTGGTTAGGTAAGGGGGAGGTGCAGCGGGACCTGGGCGTCCTTGTACACCGGTCACTGAAAGTTGGCTTACAGGTACAGCAGGCAGTGAAGAAAGCTAATGGAATGTTGGCCTTCATAACAAGAGGATTTCAGAATAGGAGTAAAGAGGTTCTTCTGCAGTTGTATAGGGCTCTGGTGAGACCACATCTGGAGTATTGTGTACAGTTTTGGTCCCCTAATTTGAGGAAGGACATCCTTGTGATTGAGGCAGTCCAGCGTAGGTTCACAAGGACGATCCCTGGGATGGCAGGACTGTCATATGAGGAACGATTGAAAAGACTAGGCTTGTATTCACTGGAGTTTAGAAGGATGAGGGGCGATCTTATAGAAACATATAAAATTATAAAAGGACTGGACAAGCTTGATGCAGGAAAAATGTGCCCAATGTTAGGCGAGTCCAGAACCAGGGGCCACAGTCATAGAATAAAGGGGAGGTCATTTAAGACTTAGGTGAGAAAAAACGTTTTCACCCAGAGAGTTGGGAATTTATGGAATTCCCTGCCACAGAGGGCAGTGGAGGTCAAATCACTGGATGGATTTAAGAGAGAGTTGGATAGAGCTCTTGGGGCTAGTGGAGTCAAGGGATATGGGGAGAAGTCAGGCACGGGTTATTGATTGGGGACGATCAACCATGATCACAATGAATGGCGGTGCTGGCTCGAAGGGCCGAATGGCCCCCTCCTGCACCTATTTTCTATGTTTCTATGAGTGGATGAGAAAACCTAGATCTCGTGTGAATGAGTGATCAATGGTTGGCATGAACTCAGTGGGCCGAAGGGCCTGTTTCCATGCTGTGCAGTCTCTTTGGTTCAGCAGCAGCTTCTTGCCAGCAATCATCAGACTTTTGAACACTGCACAACACTGACCTCAGCAACTGTCATCTCCTGTGGACTGTCTTTAGTTGCAGTAAGAACTTTGTTCTTTTGCACCAGTATTATTTTATTTATTTATTTGTTATTATACAGTAGCTGTATGCATTGTGTTTAATAGGCCTGTTAACCTATTAACAGAGAGAGTGGTGACTGTGTGGAATGATCTTCCAGCTGAAGTGGTGGAGGCAGGATCGATTTTAACATTTAAAAGTTAAGTGGATAGGTATATGGACGGGAAGGGAATGGAGGGGCACAGCCTGAGTGCAGGTAGATGGGACTGGGGGAAAATAAATGGTCGGCACGGACTGGAAGGGCCGAGAAGGCCTGTTTCCTTGCTGTAATTGTTATATGGTTATATGGTTATAACCTGTTGCAAGTTGGAATATCATTGTCCCATGATCGGTACATAGTCATAGAGGTTCATAGCTTGGAAACAAGCCCATTGACCCAACTTGCCGCGGCCGACCAACATGTCCCATCCACACTAGTCCCACCTGCCTGTGTTTGGCCCATATTCCTCTTAGTCCATCCTATCCATGAACCTGTCTAAATGTCTCTTAATTGTTGCTTAGTCCCGGCCTCAACTACCTCCTCCGGCAGCTCGTTTGCCACTCAGGTTCCCATTAAATGTTACCCCCACCCACCCCCCTGCTTAAACCTATGTCCTCTGGTTCTCAATTCCCCTACTCTGGATATATAACAATTCAACTCTCTTGACTTAACTCTTGCCACAGATGAGTGCACACCCCACAACCTAAGCCCTGGCACTGAGCAGGTATAAATGGAGCACTTAACGTTTCCACCTCTTTGTACTGGCTGTGGAAGTTGATCTCTTTGGAAGGAATGTGATTTCAAGTTACTTATGTTTCACGAAAGAAGATCTTACTTTTTTTGCTGCAATTTAAATGCCACCAGATACCTGGTCCAACTCTTAATCAGAGCGCAAACACTGAACACACAATGAACTCCTGTTCTCAAAGATGATGGGAGAGCATTGGGCTGCACAGTGGCGCAGCGGTAGAGTTGCTGCCTCACAGCGCCAGAGACCCGAGTTAAATCCTGACTAAGGGTGTTGACTGTACGCAGTTTGTACGTTCTCCCCGTGATCGCGTTTGGGTTCTCTCCGGATGCTCCAGTTTCCTCCCACACTCCAAAGACAGGTACTGATTTGAAGATTAATTGGCTTCGGTAAAAATTGTACACTGTCCCTAGTGTGTAGGATAGTGCTGGTGTACGGGGTGATCGCTGGTCGGCGCGGACTCGGTGGGCCGAAGAACCTATCTCTGTGCTGCATTTCTAAAGTCTAATGGGCCTGTCCCACAGGCGATTTTTCAGCGGGCTTCCGGCGGCTGTCAAGGTGCCGGCACTCACCTGAAAAACTGGGAACTGGAACGGCGACTGTCAGATTGGAACACACAAACACATCGCAAAGACGCGGGCTAGGGCAAGTGGGGGAGCGCTGTCTGAAATTCACACTGTACAAAGCCAAGGTGATACAGACACACACCGCGATGAACAGGAAGATTGGCGCTATAATTAAGACGGCTAGCACAGTGTACGGTAAGTCCTTTCAAAGAGAAGGGGGGAGAAAAGTTTTAAGAAGCCAGATAATTTTTAATAAGCCAGAGATACACAGCTGTGAAGTTCGGCGGACATTTAACGTTATCTACTGGTCGGTTATCCTTCATTCTGAAAACTCCTGCTTACGTTTTTTTTTCCCCAATGAGCCAATGACTGGTCAACAAAGGTGATTAACTAAAACTACCTACGACTACCTTGACTACCTTACCTAGAGCGCAGCAGCGGTTGCACTTTCTGCGCCGGATGAGAAGAGCTCACCTCCCCCATCCCATCCTCACCACTTTCTATGGGGCACCATAGAGAGTATTTTGACCAGCTGTATCTCTGTCTGGTTTGGGGACTGTAAAGCCTCTGACTGGAAGTCCGTGCAGAGAGTGGTGAGGACAGCGGAAAAAATCATCGGGACCTCTCTCCCCTCAATCGGGGATATTGCGACCAAACGTTGCGTGTCTAAAGCCAGCAGTATTATAAAAGACCCCACACATCTCCATCACGGACTGTTCACTCTGCTGCCCTCGGGCAAAAGATATCGTAGCATAAGGAGCAGAACATCAAGGTTCTGCAACAGCTTCTTCCCACGAGCCATCAGACTCCTGAATGCCATGTAATGGGCTGCCACTAGTGTCTATTTATCCTTTTATCCTTTTTATCCATTTTATCCATGTTTATCCTTCTGTTAATTTATCGTGTTGCGCAGGGAGCCAAATGCAACGGAATTTCGTTTGGAACTGCATATATCAATGTATTTCTAAATGACAATAAAGTTTGTTTGACTGTTTGACTTGACTTGACTGTCCATAACTACATGGAGACCCCACTACCACTGCACCTACGACGACAGGATTATCGATTTTCTCCATGGCGACCAATGTTTGGTCGCAGAAACATTTTCAACATGGTGAGAAATTTGCGGCGACCATATTGAGGCTGCGATTAGTTCCCAGAATGCGGGAACTCCTCACGACCATGAAGGAGACTCACCAGAGGCCACCAGCGAACGTGTGGCGAGCGCAGAGTCTCCTGTACTCGCCTAAAAAGTCACGTAAGTGGGACAGGCCCACCAAGCTCAGATATGCAAGAGGTTGGTGAGGCCACATCTGGAATATTGTGTTTCGGTTATGGTCATCCTGCTACAAGAAGGATGCCATTAAGCCGGAAAGTGCAGATGGGGCATTTTGGTCTGTGTGGGCAAATTGGGCCGAAGGGCCTATTTCCCCTCTGGATGACTCCACTACTATTTCTATCTGTAGACCATTGGCCGTAGTACTATCAGCTTCCACAGGGTGTCAGTAAAACACAAGTAAAAAAACATCAGTCTGAAGAAGGGTCTCGACCCGAAACGTCACCCATTCCTTCTCTCCAGAGCTGCTGTCTGTCCCGCTGAGTTACTCCAGCTTTTTGTGTCTATCTTCGGTTTAAACCAGCATCTGCAGTTCCTTCCTACACACCTCATATTCTGCTTGGGCAGCTTACAACCCTGCGGTATGAACATTGAATTCTCCAATTTTAGGTAACCACTCCCCCTCCAGCTCCCTATTCTCCCTCCCCTCCCCTATGCCCCACCTGGACCCACACTTTTCTCTCTCCATCCCTCCCCTTCCTCCTACATTCCTTCCTCCAGCTTCACAATTTGCAACTCTTCAATCCTTCTGACACACACCTTCTGCTTTAATCTCTGGCCTTTGTCCAATCATTTGCCTCTCAACCCCCCACCCCTCGACATTGTCCACTTGCCAGAGTCCGAGGGTCTGCAATGTAGAGATGGGAGGTCAGTTGGTGATAGGATGGTTCAGCTTTCCTGATAAGCGCTGGGAAGAAACTGTCCCTGAAACTGGAGAGTTTTCACACTTTGTGCCTCATGCCCAATGGGAGAGGGGGGTGAGACTGGTCCTTGATTATGCTGGTGGCCTTGCTGAAGCTGCGTGAAGTGGTTTCCAAAGTTTATTTTAGTTTAGAAATACAGTCTGTGCAAAAAACTTGCCCGGACATCTTGCATACTATTACTAAAAGTCTCATCTTGACCACTTCCTGTCTACGTTGTAAATACATTTTAGAAAAACCTCTACACTATATCGCTATGAGTTTTTCGCCATCTTACCGTCCTCCTCTCCTCCAACTGCCCCAAGGTTTTTTCCCTTCGGTGAAATAATATAAATTGGTCTTCTCGCCTGTCAGTCACCATGATGAAGGTAACGCCCCTTCCGAGGGGGCCAGGAGAATAAAGCCCTGGAGGCCGGCCGTGAGTCAGTCACTCCGGAAGACTGTGCGTGAGAGTTGAGTCCAGAACTGAGTCTACGCCGTAAGTGAACTGAACTGTGAGTCTGCACTGTGAATGAAGTGCATTGTTGGTCTGCACTGTGCTGCTTGAACTGAATTGAAGGGTTAGTCTGCACTGTGCTGCTTGAACTGAATGTTACGCTCATTCCGGATGTCCCGCTCACTGCGGAAGAGGCCGCGCTCTGCCGTGTGAGTAGATTCAAGAGAGTTTTACTGTCATATATATATTGTGTGTGAGAGTGTGTGATGGATGATGTGAGTGTGTGTGAGAGATGGTGTGTGTGTGAAATGGTGGTGCGTGTGTGTGAGATGGAGTATGTGTGGCTGTGTGAGATGGTGTGTGTGTGTGTGTATGTGAGATGGAGGGTGTGTGTGTGAGATGGAGTATGTGTGGCCGTGTGTGTGTGAGATGGAGTGTGTGTGTGTGAGATGGAGTGTTTGTGTTTTTGAGATGGAGTGTGTGTGTGTGTGTGTGTTGTGTGTGATGGAGGGTGTGTGTGATAGAGGGTGTGTGTGTGAGCCCACCAGCCGTGAGTGAGTCAACTGCCAGCCCACCAGCCATGTGTGTCATCCGCCAGCCCACCAGCTGTGAGTGACTGAGCTGTCAGCCCACCAGGCCTGAGTGACTCAGCTGCCAGCCCACCAGGCCTGAGTTGCCAGCCCACCAGGCCTGAGTGACTGAGCTGCCAGCCCACCAGGCCTGAGTGACTGAGCTTACAGCCCACAGTGACTGAGCTGCCAGCCCACCAGGCTCGAGTGACTGAGCTGCCAGCCCAAGAATCCATTCGGCCCACAATGTCCATACTAGCCCTCTGGAAACCACTCTTCGGCCCACAACACCCATACTAGCGCTCAAGAAACACTCCCCCCCACTTTCCACCTATATTGGAATTGGAGTAGAGGTGGAATGTTGCGTTGGGGGACCAGCCCTCCTGTGTCAACATGGGACCCAACACCCACTTAGTCTAATTTCCTTTAAACTTTGCCCCTCTCACCTTAAAGTTCTGTCCTCAAATAATTGATTTTTCCATCCTGAGAAAAAGGTTCTGACTGTCTACCCTGTCTATGCCTCTCTGTCCTTCATGCCTTGCTAATCTCTGCCTGTACATTGCCTCACATTGGCAGCAGAGTTGCTGCCTCACAGAGCCGGAGAGCCAGGTTCGATCCTGACCACGGGTGCTATCTGTATGGAGTTTGCACATTCTTCCTGCGACCGCGTGGGTTTTCTCCAGGTGCTCGGGTATCCCCCCACATTCCAAAGACGTGCGGGTCTGTAGGTTAATTGGCTTCTATAAATGGTCCTCGGTGCGTGGGATAATGCTAGTGCATGGGTGATCGGTGTTCTGCACGGGCTTGGTGGGCCCCGTGTCTTAAAATAAACTAAATTCCCTTAGGCACAATTCTGCCCGACCGCCCAGACCAGCTACATCTTCCGTCGGTCCAGAGACAAGGAGTTTTTGCTGCAGCTCTGATCTGTTGCCAACTGCTCGCTGTTTCAATTTGGTGACCTTCTCCTGAATCAACCGTTGATTGAGCCAAGGTCTCACAAAGCTCCCCGCCGCTGAACACAGGCATCTGTTTGGACTAGGACCCAACAATACCTCCATTGACCAGACACAGAGGCAAGTCAGTGACATCTCCAGTTTGCTTAAGACGAACATGGCCTTTCGACATTTCCACACATCTCCAGCTCCATCTCCCGGGCGCTGACGCAATGGTCGTCTCGCACAACATCCCATTGTTGCGTTGTACTCCACGCCAACTCCACACGGAGACCATTCACCAACTTCACTGGTGACTTGCGGCCAACATTAAGTTGCGGTTAGACACTAAGCGCTGGAGTAACCCAGCGTGTCCGGCAGCATCCTCTGGAGAGCATGGATAAGTGACGTTTCGGGGTCGGGAGCCTTCTTCTGTCTCCCAAAGTTAGATACAAAGGGCTGGAGTAACTCACTGGGCCAGGCAGCATCACTGGAGATAAAATGATGGGTGATGTTTACGGGTCAGAACCATTCTTCAGACTGAAAGTTGAGGGAATGGGGAGGGAGGGGGGGGGAGGTAGGAAAGGGAACTGGAGGTAGGAAAGAGCCAGCACAGAGGGGGAGAAGTGAGAAAGGAGGAGAACTTCTTCAGAGCAGGCACACCTTGAGAACATTTCATTGTGTAGGAAAGAACTGCAGTTGCTGGTTTATATTGAAGATAGACTCAATATAGTGTTGGAGTAACAGCGGGTCAGGCAGCATCTCTGGAGAACGAGGATGTGTGATGGTTCGGGTCGGAAACTTTCTTCAGACTAAAAGTAGATTGGGGGGGGGGGCTGGTTTTTTAGAGTTAACACACCTAGGTGCAGGTTTATTGTTGTCACGTGTAACGAGGTACAGTGAAAGGCTTTGTCTGGAATGCTATCCAAACACAGATCAGATAATAATATGTACCAATATTCATTGATTGAAAGACTTTGGGATACAGCATGTATACAGGCCCTTCAGCCCATCGAGTCCACACAATCACTCTAGTTCTATGTTAACCTACATTCCCTGTGTTATCCCTCTATACATAACCTATCCATATGCCGGTCCAAATGCCTTTTAAATGTTGTTGCAGTACCTGCCTCAACTACCTCCTCAGGCAGCCCGTTCCATATACCCCCCACCCTCTGTGTGGAAATGTTGCCCCTTCGGGTTCCTATTAAACCTCTCCCTTCTCACGTAAACCTATGCTCCCTCGTTCTTGATTTCCCTATTCTGGTAAAAGACTACGCATCAATCCTCTTCATTCTCTTCATGATCTCTACCACATCTATAAGATGTCCCCTCAGCCTCCTGCGGCTCCAAGGAATAAGATCCTAGCCTGCCCAACCTCTTCCTATAGCTCAGGGCCTCGAGTCCCAGCAACATCCTCGTAAATTTTCTCTCCAGCTGACTAACATCTTTGCTCCAGCAGGGGTGACTAAAACTGTAAATACATTGACACATTTACCCAGTTCCACATTTACTGTTGCCCCAATTCCCTATTTACTGTTGTCCCAGTTCCCCAATTCCCCATGTATTTTGCCCCAGTTCCCTGTTTACTGTTGCCCTTCCCCTTGACTGTTGTCAAGCTGGAAAGAGTGTATAGATGATTTATGGTGATGTAGCCAGAAGCTGAGGGCCTGAGCTATAGGGAGAGGTCAGCAGGGTAGGACTTTATTCCTTGGAGCGCAGGAGGATGAGGGGGTGATCTTATAGATCGTACAAAATCAAGAGAGGAATAGATCTTATGCCCGGAGCCGGGGAATCGAGAACAAGAGGACCTAGGATTAAGGTCAGGGGAGCGTATGGAATGAGCTGCCGGAGGAGACAGTTGAGGGAGGTGCTATAGCAACATTTAAGAAACATTTAGACAGGTACATGGCTAGGACAGGTTCAGGGGTGGGAGATTGCAACCTTCAAGTGCCCCGCCCTGTTTCGACGAATGCAACCAACCCGGCGTGCACAATCAGGTAAGATCAAATAGAACAAGTTGTCCGACAACTTTAGGCTGTGCACGCCATACGCAAGAAGAAGAAGAAGAAGGACAGGATCAGAGGGATATGGGCCAAACACAGGCAGGTGGGACTAGTGTAGATGGGGCATGTTGGTCAGCGTGGGCAGGTTTCTACGCTGTATGAGTCTCTATAACTCATGATGCCAATTTCAAAAGCACTATGCAACTGTACTCCTAGATAGCTCTGCTCTACAACACTCCCCAGGTCCTGCCCTGCTTTGACTTTCCAAAATGCGACACCTCGTACTTATCTGCATTAAACTCTTTTCTGTGTAAACCAGCAACTGCAGTGCCTTGTGTCTCCATGGAGAAATGAGTACCTGCTGCAGCCCAGATTCAAACCCCCCCCCCCACCCCGCTTGCCAATTAACTCCCATCAACTCAAGGAGATGGGCCAAACATATTCCCCGATCTACATGAACATTTCTTGGCGATTTGAACGATACACTTCTCCAGTTTCAGCTCCAGTGTTCGTTCGGTGTTTCTGAGCTCAAAATGCCTTGGAAGGTGACAGATTCCTGGTCAATCAGAGGCAGCTGTTGGAACAAGCAGCCCCCTCTGGCCGAATTCCAATCTTTGGTTCCAAGTACGGTCTGCAGATGAATCGCACTCCTCTCCCTCGACAGCAACAGGAAAGCTTCGAGTTACAGTCAATAGTCCATGTCGGGCTGTGTCTTCAGCCCATAGAACATACAACAGTACAGCACATGAACAGGACCTTCATGCAACAATCTTGATGCCGACCATGCTGCTCCGACTATCTCTTATCTGCCTTCACGTGATCCATATCCCTCCATTCCCTGCATATCCATGTGCCTCTCCAAAGGCCTCTTAAACACCATAATCCCATCTGCAGTTCTTTGTTTCGTGTTTAATTGGCGTATGTACCCAAAGCTGAACAGTGACATTCTTAGAGTGTAGAAACCAGGAACTGAAGCAAGAAGGGGAAACAAGATACTGCAGATGCTGGTTTACACAAAGGGACGCCAAAGGCCTGCAGTTACTCAATGGATCAGGCAACATCTCTGGAGAACATGGATCATGCAACTTGGGGGAAACAAGGTTCTGACTATCTACAGATACAATGCTTTTAAAAGACATTTGGACAGATATATGGATAGGAACGGATTAGATGGATATTGGCCAAATGCAGGCAAAGGTATGCCTCATATAATGTTATATACTTCTATTAGACCTCCCCTAGAATTCTAGCATTTCAGAAAAAACAATCCAAGTTTGTCCAACCTCTCACCGTATCTAATGCAATGGATCTACTTGTGTTACCACTTTCATAAGGGGAATGTTCAATAGCAACCTGAGGGGCAACTTTTTCAAACAGGGGATTAGATATACGGAACAAGCTGCCAGAGGGGATAATTGAGGCAGGTACAATAACAACATTTAAAAGGTATTTAGACAGGTACATGGATAGGAAAGGGTTAGAGGGATATGGGACAAAGGCAGGCATGTGGGACTAGTGTAGATGCAATGTGCAAGTTGGGCTGCAGGGCCTGTTTCCACGCTGTGTAACTCTATGACCCTCTGAGATAGCATGAAACTAAACCAGGCAGGTGGCACTCGTGTAGATGGGGCATCTTTATCTGCAAAGAAGATTTATGGGAATGTTTCCAGGACTCGAGGTACAGGGAGAGGTTGGGCAGGCTAGGACTTTATTTCTTGAAGCACAGGAAGCTGAGCTTATAGATGGTGTATAAAATAATGAGTGGAATAGGTAAGCTGGATGGTCACAGATTAATTCCCCGGGGTAGAGTTGTCGCAAACTATAGAGCACAGGTTTAAGGTGAGAGGGCAAAGATATAAATGGGACTTGAGGGGCAACTTTTTCACACAGAGGGTGGTGGGCGTATGGAACGACTTGTCAGAGGAGGTGGTGGTGGCAGCTACAATAATAACATTTAAAATACATTTGTACAGATGGAAAAGCTGTGTTGAAGGATATGGGCCAAACACATGGAAAATAGAATTATCTTAAATTGGTCCGCATTGAAGAGTTGGGCCGAATGGCCTGTTTCCACGCTGTGTAATTATCAATCCATGACTTTATATATTTTTTTTATGAATAACATTTTATTTATCACCTTAGCATAGCAGAATAGCCTTCTCATATTCCCCCTCAGAAACATTTTCCCCTTTAAATGTTGTGGATGCAAGCACCTTTAACAAGGTTGAGGAAAGCCTGTATTAAATAACTTTACATCTCAGCTTTACCTGACAACAAAAGTCGGTTTAACCGACAATGCTTTTGTAGAAATAATGATTTTCTAAAATATCTTTCTGAATAGCTAACTAAGATCAATACACATATCTCTTAGCCCAGCCATGCAGAGCAGAAAAACAAATGTTCTAATTGTACAAGCCTTTTGGCAAGCTCACAATTCACAAATGGTGACAAATTAGGCAGGATATACAATTTCATATCTGCAATTAATCTCCCACAAAAGCTCGCTCCTCATTACCTGCCCCGGTGAGTGCCTTACGCCCACAAAACAATCAGTCTATGCTTTGAAATGTCATTGGTGCCAGATTGAGTTTCTAACCTTTGGGATGAACCTTGTAACCAATTCTCCATCAAGGACATTCTCCACCTCGTCTCGCCTCTCCAGTAAGAACGGTACAAGATACAAAAGCTTAAAAGTGCGTACCACCAGATTCAGGAACAGCTTTTTCCCCTCTGTTGTCAGACTGTCTCTCATACGTACTGTCCTCTCATAAGTTAAGGTGCAGTCCTGATCTTCCAACCCACCTCACTGTGGACCTTGCACTTTTTCCTCAGCAACCGTAATGGTACAAAGCTGTAGAACTATATTCTGCACTCTGGTATTTTTCTCTTTGCACTGACTGTCAGACTTTGGAGTGTTGTGAGCAGTTTTGGGCCCCATATCTGAGGCGGGACGTGCTGGCGTTGGCAAGGGTCCAGAGGAAGTTTACACGAATGAGCCCAGAGATTATTGTGTTTACATACAATGAGTGTTTGATGGCACTGAGCCTGTGCTCGCTGGAGTATAGAAGGATGAAGGAGGGGGGGGGCGAATGAGTGCAAGAGTGTAGGATCAGAGGGCACAGCCTCATAATTTAAAGGACATACCTTTAGAATGGAGATGAGGAGGAATTTCTTTAGCCAGAGGGTGGTGAATCTGTGGAATTCATTACCACAGATGGCGGTGGAGGCCAAGTCATTATTTTTAAGGCAGAGATTGACAGATTCTTGATTAGTAAGGATGTCAGGGGTAATGGGGAGAAGGCAGGAGAATGGGGTTGAGTGGGAAAGATAGATCAGCCATGATTGAATGGTGGAGTAGACTTGATGGGCCGAATGGCCTAATTCTGCTCCTTTTACACATGAACCTATGGTCTTATGATCTGCGTATATATGGCTTGATAGTACTCGTATATAAATAATAGACACATAATGCTGGAACAAGATGGTCAGGCAGCAGCTCTGGAGGAAATGGATAAGTGACGTTTTGGATAAGAATTCTTCTTCAGACTGCTTGTAGTAGGGCGATAAAGCGAGAAGAGAGGTGGGCGGGACAAAGCCAGGCACGTGATAGGTGGAGAAGCGAGGAACTTTTGTGATAGAGCACGGAAACTGGCCCTTCAGCCCATAGAGTCCACGCCAACCAGACCGCACACTAATACTATCCTACACACACTAGTGACAATTCACAATTTACAGAAGCCAATTAACCTACAAACCTGTACGTCTTTGAAGTGTGTGAGGAAACCAGAGCTCCCGGAGGAAACCCACGCGGTCACGGGGAGAACGTACCAACTCCATACAGACAGCACCCGAGGTCAGGATCGAACCTGAGTCGCTGGTGCTGTGAACTCTAGCTGCTGCGCCACTGTACCGGTTTACATAAAAGAAACAAACTGCTGGGGTTTTGTGTGGCTGAGGTTTGGTGAACTTCACTCAACAAACGTTCAGTACAATGGCGGAGCCTGCGGCCTAGTGCGCACAGGCCTGGCTCACCATCGGGAGGAAGGAGCCGGCGGGGCCGCTGCCTGCAGGGGGGAAGCTCGGGAATCGCCGAGCTGGGCCCCAAAGACCGGCGAATCAAGGAGGAGGGACGCGAGTGGTAGGCCAAAGATTATAGAGCAGAGCAAGATATAAAGCGTAGTATGACATGGGTGATTGTTGACGCCATTTTATTGGGCTGCAATTTACAATAATAATAATAATAACATTTACAATAATATTAACTAAATATGTGAAGTGATAGATGCCATATAAAACACTGTTCCCTACAACACGGACTACACAAAAGATGATAGAGCGGATCAATCTTTGGAGCGGATTACACCAAAGATACTAGAGGTGCATTGCCCGCTGCCTCGGGAGCGCTGACTGCGTGCAGGCTCTTGAGGCTCTCCCGCCGGACAGAGAGCCTGGTGCCGGCCGCCTTCATTTGGTATCGGGGGGACCGAGAATTAGTCCTGGATCAACTCAGGAGTGGAGGAAACGTCCTCTCCCCCAAAGATACCAGAGGAGCCTCTAGAATCTTTCCTCTTCCCTGCGACCTGATGTAAGCGCAGATTGTATAACTGTGGAGTCCGTGCCCGCTACCAAAGATGTCGCGTTTTGCATAAACAAATGGTGGCCGTAACGTTCTGTTACGTACTACACATCAGTCCATTGGATTTCAGAGGAGTGGTCTATCTTGCTCCTCTAGTATCTTTGGGGTGGGATGGAGAGGGAGCGGGGTAACGCCTGCAGGAGGCGCCCTGGCCCCGGGACACAGGGGCGGTCAGGTGTGGAGAGGGACATCGGTTCATGGGACAAGCGGGTCGTGGGCGATGGAGGAGGCCCTGCCTCAGACTGGGGATTACCTATATCGGGAGGCACTCCAGTACATCTGGACTTTCTCTTTGTGTAAATGAAGGCAAAATATGGCAGCTTGTGCACGTGTGAGCTATGCAAAAAGAATTTCACCCTGCAGTGCACACGTGACAAAAAAAGGGCCATTGAAATATATAAGACGGGTGGTAGTTCGTAGTCTACTTGACGTTTGCAGTGTTCCAGAGTCTGATAGTTGTCGTGAAGAAGCTGCTCCTGAACCTGGAGGTCACGGTTTTCAGATCCTGTACCTTCTCCATGACAGTGGAGGTGACAGAGGTGAATGACTGGAGGCCACACGCCAAGGAGAAGGGGCAGGTGGACGGAATGAGTATGTTGCTCTGGTCACGATGTGGACGCAGCAACACCAGCCATCTGCCCCTTTCAGTGGATGCAGCTTCAAGGAAAGCAGGGCGGCACAGTGGATAAAGCTGCCGCTTCACAGCGCCAGAGACATGGGTTCGATCCCGACTACGGGTGCTGTCTGTACGGAGTTTGTACGTTTTTTTAACTGGATGTCATCTTGCACTAAACGTTCTTCAAGTTATTCCCTTTATCATGTATCTGTACACTGTGGATGGCTCGATTATAATCATGCATTATCGTTCCGCTGCGCGCAACAAAAAACGTGGCGATAAGCTAAACTCAAACTGTGACCACATGGGTTTTCTCTGGGTGCTACGGTTTTCTCCCACAATCCAAAGATGCGCAGGTTTGCAGGTTAATTGGCTTCGGTAAGAATTCTAAAGTGTCTCTGATGTGTAGGACAGTGCTAGTGTACGGGGCGATCGCTGGTCGGCAGGGACTCGTTGGGCCGAAGGGTCTGTTTCCGCGCTGTATCTCTAAAGTTTAAAGGAAAGTCTAAATCTCATTATTATACCTCCTCCGGCAGCTCGTTCCACAACCACATAACCCTCTGAGTAAAAAGGTTGCCCCTCTCACCTTAAACCCATGTCCTCTGGTTCTTGATTCCCCTAGCCTGGATAAAAGGAATACCCTGCATTCATCCTGTCTATCTGCCCCATGACCTTATACCCGTCTGGCTACTGCACATAATGAGTGATATTGGAAAGGAGCCAACTAATTGCAGCAAAGAAACAGTCCCCCACTCTGGGATTAACTGCGACCCAAGAACATGACTCAAACCGTGCTGGTGTCTGATGTCAAACATCGATAATTTTATTAAAACTTCAGCTCTTTGTGACGTGACCTTGGTCACTCGATTAGACGGTCAAATATCTCTTCAGGGAATTTGTTTTAGTCTGTATCTCCACTTCCATCTTTAATAACTTACTTGCCCAGCAATTCAATCCTACGCCTCAGATTGCCGCGATCACTCCGCAGATAAAGTGCTCGGCTCTCTTTGTTCCTCGTCCAACCATCCAGCATCGCAGGTCCCAGATTTCCATTACGATTGTCTCTGCTACCTCGCTTACCTCAGGCAGTAACGTCACTCTACAACGTCCCAGAGGTCCGAAGACTGTGGGCGGCACAGTGGCGCAGCGGGTAGAGCTGCTGCCTCTCAGCGCCAGAGACCTGGGTTCGATCCTGACCTCGGGTGCTGGCTGCGTGTGTGGAGTTTGCACGTTCTCCCTGTGACCGTGTGGGTTTCCTCCGGGTGATCTGGTTTCCCCCCCTCCCCCACGTCCCAAGGATGTGACTGTGTGGGTTTGTACTCATAGAGTGATGGAAACGGGCACTTCGGCCCAACTTGCCAATATTTTCCATCTACACCAGTCCTATCTACGTTTTGGTCCATATCCCTCCAAACCTGTCCTATCCTTGTACCTGTCTAACTGTTTCTTAAATGTTGAGATAGTCCCAGCCTCAACTTCCTCCATGGGGTGGAATGTGTCATTATTCAAAATGACAGACAGCCCTCCTCTTCCTTGGGAAGCAGTAACTTCCCAACACAAGCAAAGTTCACTAAGATCCCTCAACAGGCTTAGCTGGGGTGGAAGACTGCAACCGTCACGTGGTCCGCCCTGTTTCGACTAATGCAATCAAGTCGATGTGCACCAACGGAAGATCAAATAGACCAAGTTAGTCCGACAACTTTAGGCTGTGCACGCCACACGAGAAGAAGAAGAAGAAGAAGAACTTCCTCCATGATACCCACCATCCTTTGTGTGAAAACGTTACCCCTCAGATTCCTATTGAATCTTTTCCCCTTCACCTTGAACCTATGGTCCTCGATTCCTCCACTCTGGGCGCACCTTGTAGGTTAATTGATCTCTCTAAATCACCCCTATTGTGTAAGGAGTGAATGAGAAAGTGGGATAACATAGAACTAGTGTGAACGGGTGATCGCTGGTCGACGTGGACTCAGTGGGCCAAAGAGCCTGTTTCCTTGCCGTATCTCCAAACTGAACCAAACCACTGGTTGCTATAGAAACCAATGTCATCCTCGAATACCGAGGTCAGGCAGGGAGTCACGGTCGTGCGGCGGGTGGTGCTGCTGCCACGCACCCAGAGACACAGGTTCAATCCTGACTGCATGGAGTTTGCACGTTCTCCCTGTGACCGCGTGGGATTACTCTGGGCGCTCCGGTATCCTCCCACATCCCAAAAACATGCAGGTTAATTGCCTGCTGTAAATCACCACTAGTGCAGTGGGTGGACGGTGGGAGAGAACATGGGCTGCAGTGAAATAGGTGAAAATGGCGTCACTGTAACTACATTTAAAAGATACTTGTAGAGATACATGGACAGGAGATGGGCCAAACACAGGCTGGGTGGGAATAGTGTAGAAGGGGCATCTTGGCTGGTGTGGATGAGTTGAGTCAATGGGACAGTTTCTGTGCAGTATGACCAAGGCTCTGTAACTCAAGAACCGAGTGTTAATTGACATATGTACCCCCGGCAATGAACAATTGAATTCTTGCTTGCTGCAGCTTTCCTGGCCCACTAATGCAAGAACATACAAATAAATATACATGTATCACTAATACAATAAATTAATATAATACTTGCTAGCTAGACCATAAAGGTGCAATACCATGGTACTGTGGTGCGTCCATAGACGCGGTTGTAAAACATCGCAGTTGTTGAGGTCAGTGTTGTCCACTGTTCAAGGGCCTGATGGTTGCTGGGAAGAAGCTGTTCTTGAACCTGGAGGTCACGGTTTTCAGGCTCCTGTACCTTCCTCCCGATGGTAGCAGTGTGATGAGAGCGTGGCCAGGGTGGTGTGGGTCTCTGATGCTGCTGGCTGGCTTTTTGAGGCAGCGCCTCTACATGTTGGGGAGGTTGGTACTTGTGATGGTCTGGCTGAGGTTTATCACTGTCTGCAGCCTTCCTCGTTAGATATCTTTTAAATATTGTTATTGTACCTGCCTTACACACATCTCCCACCTCGCCCATCGCCAAGTCCTGCATTTTTATTTTCATAGTGTGTTTTTGTTTGTCTATGTGTGTGTGTGTGTGTGTATAGATGTGTGTGTGTCTAAGTGCAGGTGTATGTATGTGTGCTACATGGAGAGCTGTCAACTCTCACACGTTGAGCGTGAGACTCACGCATTTCGCACAATTCTCACACTCTCACGTTGATCACAGAATTTCTCACGCTCAAAAAAATAAATAATAAAAAATAAAGAAAGTCATGAACAATTCAATTTGCCCAAGGCTTCCAGATCTCCTCCACACTCACCAATGAGAATAGTTTTCTGTCGAAGGGGTTCCCGTAAAGAATGAGCAATTGGATCGGCTTAAGCCCATCGCACATTAATAATATGCGTACGTTTGACCTTCCACAGGGATGTGACGAGGATGATGCTTTGCAGCTTGCAACTTAAACGGTTTTGCTTCCATTCCACGAGAAAAGTAAGATGTAAATATATTCCTGATATCACCGGCCACATTACGTGTGGCGATACACAAGGACCATGTTAATTTTTGCGTGCGGTGGAAATGTAATTCATAACCGGGTCGGGGCTCAACTGGGCTGAGTCACTTGAACGGGCCGATTGAAGCCCCGCGATTCGGGGCAGGCGAGGCTGCTGTTGCTGGAGTTCGGAGTCGGTCACCAACCAGGTCTGCTCCAGATGTTACCGTCCACAGGGCCCACGGCTGAAGCCTTGAGTGTGTGTGTGTGTGCGCGCATGCGGCCACCCAAAAATTGTATTCTCCCCCATGTTTTGATAGTGATTTCTACCCCTGCTACTGTGGGAGGGGGGGGCACCATCCTCCCACACCTCCCCCCACCCCCCCTCGGTCACTACACTCCCTCGCAATTTCCCACTCTCAATTCTCACCCAGTGTTCGCAGCCCTGATACATGGGAGTGGGTGTATACATATATGTGTGTGTGTGTATGTATGTACCTGTGTGCGTGTGTGTGTTTAGTTCAGTTTAGTTTATTGCCACGTGTACCGAGGTACAGTGAAAAGCTTTTTTTTGTTGCATACTATCCAGTTAGCAGAAAGACTATGCATGATTACAATCAAGCTGTCCACAGTGTACAGATACAGGATAAAGGGAATAATGTGTGTGTGAGCATGTGTGTGTACATGAACACTATTTTTGTGTGTGTGACTGTGTGCTTGGACGCATCAGACAATGGCTACCCCCAGACTATGAGCAGTGTGTCAGACGTGGCCCCGCCTCGGGCAGTCTCAGACCCACCTGCGGGAGGTCACAGCTCCGGGGGGGGGGGGGGGGGGGGGGGGGGGGGGGGGGGAGGGTGTGATTGGCCCTGGTACCTGTAGATAAGGGGGCGGTGTTTAATCAGCTAGTTTACACAGATTTGTAATTTTACAACACAATGTGCCAGGTGAACCGTCTGAATGGTTTCGAACTCCGAGCCATGGACAGCTTTGGGCAAATATTAGACTTGTCACAGATACTGACAAGAGGCCTGTGTGTCTATCGCACTGGCCAGGCAGGGCAGGGAGGAGCGGCCAGTGGGAGAACCTGTGACTACCGCCGAGGTCTCTGTTGTCACGTATGCACAACACAGTGACATTCTTTTGCATGACCCACTAATGCACAGTCGCCATATTGTGGTGGCTTTCACAAAGAAAAAGTCCAAAGTCGGGTCGACGTGCTGGAAGTACTGGAGCGCCCCCGATCCAGGTAAACCCCATGCTGCTGCAGGCTGTTCCCAGGGACACAGTCGGAGATGGACATCAAGTGCTACTGGAAGACCATCAACTTGTGGAACTGCTGGAAGACCATCAACTGCCCAGAAACCTGTTGGCCACCCAGCAGAGCGAGATGTCCGTCGGGGAATGTTGCCGGCTGGCCCGCTACAGACTGCAGGAGGACGCGCTGAGGGACGCACTGAAGCTCGGTGCAGCCAACGCCAAGGCTCTGTGGGGGGTGGACCACAGTCTAGGGCCCTTCCCCTGCTGGACATTGAGGGGCAGAGTCTGCTGGGATCTCCCCTCAAACAAGGGAAGGGAGATCACCCCAGGGGGACACGTGAATAGCAACGGTGCTGGGTATAAGGATAATAGTGAACACAACCAAATATAACACTAATGAAGATAGACACAAAATGCCTGCTTCCGTGCTGTATCCCTAAAGTACACTAACCACAACCCTACCTTACCAACTATCACCTACTATAGACTTTGTTTTACATGCGAAGATAGACACAAAATGCTGGAGTAACTCAGCGAGTCAGGCAGCATCTCTGGAGAAAAGGGAATAGGTGACGTTTTGGATCATTTCAGACTGAAGAAGGGTTCCAACCCGAAACGTCCCCTATCCATGTTCTCCAGGGGTTCACACCCCATCAATGAGCCCACCAGGGCACCACCCTGACTGAGGTTATTTGTGGATGCACCCCCCCCCCCCCCTAATTTCAGTCTGAAGAAGGGTCCCAACCCAAAACATCAGCCATAATTGTTCTCCAGAGATGCTGCCTGACCCGCTGAGTTACTCCAGCACTTTGTGCCTCTCCCTATAGCTCAGGCACTCAAGTCCTCGTAAATCTTCTCTGAACTCTTTCCAGCTTCGTGGTATCTGTTCTGGGGGAAAGTTTGAGGGGCTTCGGTAATTGATAGATTTCTACGTCAAAACCACAACTTCCCAGCTCAACCTGGTCTCCTGAGAAAAGGTCAGAGGTTTCTCAATCATTCTCGCAAACTGAAGCAACGCCACCTCCTGTGTAGGAAGGAACTGCCGATGCTGGTTTACACCGACTGGAGTAACTCAGCGGGTCTGGCAGCATCTCTGGAGAAAGGGAATAGGTGACGTTTTGTGTCGAGGCCCTTCGTCAGACTGAGAGTCAAGGGGGAGGGAAACGAGAGATAGGAAAAGGCACAGAGAACAAATGGAACGAAAGGCATGCAAAACGACAAATCAAAGTCAGCAAGAATGATCAAGGATCATGGAACAGTGGAACCCACAATGGTCCATTGTTGTCTGTGGAGAAGGCGATAACAGACAGTGAAACTCAGCATGACTAGGGCGGGGTGGGGGAGAGACGGAGAGAGGAGGGATGCAAGGGTTACTTGAAGTTAGAGAAATCAATATTTATACGGTTGGGTTGTAAGCTGCCCAAGCACAGCACCTCATATTCCGCTTGGGTAGCTTACAACCCCGTGGTATGGACATTGAACTCTCCAAATTCAACCACATTCGGAGAAGGAAACGGGATGTGTCTGAGGCCGGCTCACAGCAGAGAGAATCCGATGCTTATGTTTATCACCTCAGAATTGCACAAGGCCTTCCCCATGGTGATTATCCGGGGATTAAGGAGTTCCTCGCTGTCTGTGTTTGACAAGCCCTTATCTAAAGCCAGTCCTTTCCCACATTTGATCCGTGAATTCGCAGGGTGCGAGATAGCATTGATAAATGTGCTGTTAACAAGTGCTATCTTATCGGGCGCAGTCTAGGTTAGGTATTAACGTGAAAAATGGCTGAAGCCCAGCCTTATTTCTGGGCGAGAGGCCTTCAGCGGGGCTTTACAGGAGATAAGGTGCAAGCCACAGATAAGAGCTTCTGGTCTGGGAGTGGGGTTGGGAGGGTTAGAAGCAATCAACAGGATCTTTACATCGGCGAGACCAGGCATAGAAATGCTACTTGTCGCATTACCTCCCCCCTCGACTCCATTCAAGGACCCAAGCAGTCTCTCCAGGTGTGACAGAGGTTCACCTGCACCTCCTCCAACCTCCTCTATTGCATCCGCTGCTCTAGATGTCAGTTGCTCTACATCGGTGAGACCAAGCGTAGGCTTGGCGATCGCTTCGCCGAACACCTCCACTCGGTTCGAAATAACCAACCTGATCTCCCAGTGGCTCAGCACTTCAACTCCCCCTCCCATTCCGAATCTGACCTTTCTGTACTGGGCGTCCTCCATGGCCAGAGTGAGGACCACCGTAAATTGGAGGAACAGCACCTCATATTTGGCACCCCAGCGGTATGAACATTGACTTCTCTAATTTCAGGTAGTTCTTACTTTCTCCTCAGCCCTCTGGCTCCTTCTCTTCCTTTCTTCCTCCCACCCCTCCCACCCTCACATCAGTCTGAAGAAGGGTTTCGACCCGAAACGTTGCCTATTTCCTTCGCTCCATAGATGCTGCCTCACCCGCTGAGTTTCTCCAGCATTTTTTTCTACCTTTGAATTTTCCAGCATCTGCAGTTCCTTCTTGAACATAGACTCACTACTTCCTGTTGTGCCGCACGTGGAGGACCCGAAGGCTCATCAGACCCCGTTGCCGTGAGGAAGCCGCTGGAGACGTCGGACGCGATGAGCAAGGGGCCGGTGGGAGGCAGAACCGTGGTAATGCCTCCTGCGCCTTCAAGGTCGGCTGCAGCAGGAGGCTAACCCCGGGACACCGAGATGGCCGGGTGAGGGGAGGAGAGGGACGTTGGTTCACAGGGCGTTCTGGTTGAACGTGACAGAGAAAGGCCCTGCAGGAGCCTGGGGTTTGCCTGAGAAAGGGCCTGCAGGAGCCTGGGGTTTGCCTGAGAAAGGGCCTGCAGGAGCCTGGGGTTTGCCTGAGGAAGGCCCTGCAGGAGCCTGGGGTTTGCCTGAGAAAGGGCCTGCAGGAGCCTGGGGTTTGCCTGAGGAAGGCCCTGCAGGAGCCTGGGGTTTGCCTGAGGAAGGCCCTGCAGGAGCCTGGGGTTAACGTGGATCGGAAGCTGCTTCAGTAGACCGAGTGTGTAGATATGCAAACATGCCGTTAAATCCTTGAACCATTGACCCCGCCATCATTTCGTCGAACACTTGCGCTCGGTCCGCCAAGACCCCTGTTGGGTCTCCTGGGTGCCAACCATTATAACTCCCCATCCCATTCCCACACTGACCTTTCTATCTTGGGCCTCCATCATTGCCAGAGTGAGGCCACACGCAAGCTGCAGGAACTGCACCTCATATTCCGCTTTGGTAGCTCATAACCCAACGGTATGAACATTGAATTGGCCAATTTCAAGTATTGTCGCTCTACCCCTTCTATCTCTCTTTCCCCTGCTCCCGCCATCCCATTCCATATAACCATATAACAATATAACAATTACAGCACAGAAACAGGCCATCTCGGCCCTTCAAGTCCATGCCGAACAACCTTTTTCCCTTAGTCCCACCTGCCTGCACTCATACCATAACCCTCCATACCCTTCTCATCCATATGCCTATCCAATTTATTTTTAAATGATACCAACGAACCTGCCGCCACCACTTCCACTGGAAGATCATTCCACACCGCTACCACTCTCTGAGTAAAGAAGTTCCCCCTCATGTTACCCCTAAACATCCGTTCCAGCATGTTCCCATTTCTCCCACCATCTCAAACTGCTTCAGTCACTTGGTCCTTCACCCTCTTCCGTACATTCATCTCCCATCCCAAAGTCCCCCATTTCCCTTTTATCCCCAACATTACCCTCCCCTTCCACCCATATCCCTCCCTCTGGCTTAACGTTTCACTCCTCCTCTTCTCTCCTTGTCTGACACCCTTTTCACCTCCAGCCTTTGTCACTTACTCCGCCCATCTCTCAATTACCCCGCTTACCTGCATCCACTTATCACTTGCCACGCTCTGCCCTGCCCCACCTCTCTTTTCCAGCTATCTCCTCCTTACTAAATCAGGGAGACAAAATTGCTGGAGGAACTCAGCGGGTGAGGCAGCATCTATGGAGTGAAGGAATAGGTGACGTTTCGGGTCGAGACCCTTCTTCAGACCCTTATTAGGGAGAAGAAATTTTATATATTTCTCATACTTTTATACACTTCTATCAGGTTTCCCGCAACCTCCGGCTTTCCTGATCAAACAATCCAAGTCTATCCGACTTCTCCCTGTAGGGGATATCCCCTGATCCAGGCATCATTTTGGTAAAGATAGACACAAAGTGCTGGGGTCATTCAGCGGGCCAGACAGCATCTACGGTGAAGAGGGAAGGGTGACATAGAAACATAGAAATTAGGTGCAGGAGTAGGCCATTCGGCCCTTCGAGCCTGCACCGCCATTCAATATGATCATGGCTGATCATCCAACTCAGTATCCCGTACCTGCCTTCTCTCCATACCCTCTGATCCCCTTAGCCACAAGGGCCAATTTTGGGTCGTTTGGGTCACTGACGTTTTGGGTCACGACCGTTCAGTCTAAAGGAGGGTCCCGATCCGAAATGCCACCTGTCTATGTTCTCCAGAGATGCTGCCTGACACACTGAGCTCAATTCTATTCAATTCAACTTTAATGTCATTGCACAAAAACAAGTATAGGTACAACGAAATGCAGTTTAGCGTCAGTTCGTAGTGATAGCAATATAGAAAAACAAATACAGAATGCAGACAATGTGGACGTAGAGACTGGAGAAATCTATCGGCGGGACTCCGAGTTCAGCAGTGTGACGGTGTTGTTGTAGAAGCTGTTCCTCATCCTACTGGTGCGGGACCTGAGGCTCCTGTACCGCCTCCCTGATGGTAGGAGGGCAAACAGTCCATGGTTAGGGTGGGAGGGGTCCTTGATGATCTTCCCGGCCCGTTTCAGACACCGTTTTTGGTGGAGGGCATCCATGGCAGGGAGCGGGGCACCGATGATGTACTGGGCGGTTTTCACCACCCGTTGTAGTGCCTTCCTGTCTGCCACCGTGCAACTGCTGTACCATACCGTAAAGCAGGTGGTCAGGATGCTTTCGATGGTGCAGCGGTAAAAGTTGGTCAGGATCTGGGGGGACAGGTGGGCTTTTTTGAGCCTCCTCAGAAAGTAAAGGCGCTGCTGCGCCTTTTTGATCAGCTTGGAGGTGTTGAGGGACCAGGACAGATCCTCCGAGATGTGTACCCCGAGGAATTTGTAGTTGGAGACCCGCTCCACCTCAGTCCCGTTTATATGGATGGGGGTGTGTCTGCCCCCTCTGTTCTTCCTAAAGTCAACAATGATTTCCTTCGTCTTCTGGGAGTTGAGGACGAGGTTATTGTTAGGCCAGCACTTTGTGTCTATCTTTGGTATTAACCAGCATTCCCTGTTCTTTGTTTCTACATCATTCTGGTAAATCACCTCTGCCACCCTTTCCAAAGCCCCCACATCCTTCCTGCAATGGAGGTGGCCAGAACTTCATGCAATACTCCAAATGCAGCCTGGCCAAAGTCCTATAAAGCTGCATCATGACTTCCCGACTCATATACTCATTGCCCTGACCTATGTAAGTGAACATACCATATGGGTTATTTACCTTCAGAAGCAGGATTTCTCAGAAGTCATCAGAAATATTCTCTGTTAGCCGTACAACCAGACATTTGCGTCATTCTCTTGAAACCAACCAGCTGCCGTGTGTAGAATCACTGGCGGGCTTGGACGAGTTAAGAAATGTCCCAGATTCACCCTCTCAAGTCTTTTTTTCCTTAACAAGGAACTTTTATTACAAGGAAGAACCAAGGAACTGCAAATGCTAGTTAATACACAAATGGACACAAAGTGCTGGAGTAACTCATGCAGCATCTCTGGAGAACATGGATAGGTTGAGAGTTTGGGTCAGGACCCTTCTTCAGACATCTCTACACACTGAGTTACTCATGCATTTTGTGTTTTTTTTAGCTTTTACTCCAAATTCAGTTTACAAAATGCTGCATTAATCACATTTGGAGTACGACAAGCAGTTCTGGTCACCGCATTGTATGAAGGATGTGGAGGCTTTGGAAAGAGGTTTACCAGAATGATGCCTGGATTTGCTACAGGGAGAGGTTATGAGTACAATGATAATCTATGTAATAGCTTGCTCATAAGTGATAGAAGCAGAATTACGCCATTCGGCCCATCAAGTCTACTCTGCCATTCATTCATGGCTTCTCCCCATAACCCCTGACACACACACACATATATATTATATCTGCCTAACAAATTATATATATATCTGCCTAACAAATATCCATTGACGCCCAACACAGCCTTCAGGAAATGAATTCCACAGATTCACCACCCTCTGATGAAAGAAATTCCTCCTCATCTCCTTCCTGAAGGAACGTCCTTTTATTCTGAGGCCATGACCTCTGGTCCTAGACTCTCCCGCTTGTGGAAACATCCTCTCCACGTCCACTCTATCCCAAACTATCATCTCTCATAGTTTTTCATCTATGAGAAATATCAGTTATGTTGTTGCAAGTAAGAATTTCATGATAGATACAAGGAACTGCAGATGCTGGATTACAAAAAAACACACCAGAGTGCTTGGAGTAACTCAGCGGGTCGGACAGCATCTCTGGAGAACATGGATAGGTGACGTTTCGGGTCAGGCCCCCACTTCAGATTTTCACAGTGTCATTGATCGTTACGTATGACAATTAAACACTCTTGCCTCCTGACTGAGACAGGCTAGATTGTTTTCTGTGGAACATCACAAGTTGAGGTGAGACCTGGTAGAAGCATGTAGAAACTTATAGAGACTTATAACATTCTTAAGGGATTGGACGGGCTAGATGCAGGAAAAATGGTCCCGGTATTGGGGGAGTCCAGAACCAAGGGGTCACAATTTAAGAGTAAGGGGTAGGCCATTTAGCACTGAGATGAGACACAGTGAGAAAGAACGGTGAGCGTGAGAGAGAGTGAAAAGAGAGGGGAGGGAGAGAGAGGGTGAGAGAGAGGAAGGAGAGTGAGTGATCATGTGAAAAAGTGATGGAGGGGAGAGAGAGTGGGAAAGGAGAGGAATAGAGTGACAAAGAGGGGGGAGGATGAGAAAGAGAAGGAGAAAGAGAGGTAGGAGATGAAGGGGAGGCAAGGGCGAGAGAGGAAGAGGAAGCGGGGACAGAGGAAGATGGAATGAGGGGAAAAGAGTTAGGTTAGAGGCAGAGGAACAGATGTATTCAAAAAATACACATACACATACATGCCAGACATAAACAGACAAGCACACAGATTGTCACACACACACCACAAACCACACATATACCCCATGCACACACATACATGTACACATGTATCACACAGGCACACATACATACACAGACACATATCACATACATGCACACATACATCACACACATACATACATCACACTCACACATCACACTCGTATAGACACACACACATACATCCATCACACACATATACAGACGCACACACATACATCACACACATATACATCCATCACACACATATACAGACACACACACATACATCACACACACATACATCCATCACACACATATACAGACACACACACATACATCACACACACATACATCACACACATACATCCATCACACACATATACAGACACACACACACACACAGACAGACGTGACTGAGCTACAGAGTGAGGCCACACACAGAACTGAAGCAGGAACAGGCACGGAACGACGGACAAAGAAACAACATTGACAAAGGGGCTGTGAATAAATAACAAAGTGTGTGGAGCGAGAGGTGAGAGTGGAGAGATGGAGAGAGAGCGGAGTGGGGAGAGGAGTGGGGAGAGAGGGGAGTGGTGAGAGGGGAGTGAGGAGAAACGAGGGGGAGAGGATGGGGAGAGGATGAGCATGCTAGGAGAGGGGAGAGGGGAAATTGAAGTAGAAAGTTATAAAATGGAATGGAAATGAGAGGAGAGGAGAAAGGACAGGGGAGAAAATGAGATGAGAGAGTGGAGAGGGGAGGAAAGGAGAGGTGACAGTTGATAGAGAGGGGGGGAATGAAAAGAGGGGAGAGGGGGAGCGAGGATGAGGAGAGGGAGAGGAGAACAGCGAACAAAACAAGGGAAGGAAAAGTGAGAGGAAAAGGAGGAGAGAGTTAGAGGCAGGGAGTAGGAGAGGAGAGGAGAATGAGAGAAGAGAATAACAGACAACGAGAGAGTTATATAGAAAGAGGGGGACAGATGGAAACATGTGAGAGATAGAAAGTAAGAGAGAGGTGGAGAGGAGTGAGAGGGAGATATGAACGTGTGTGAGAGAGTGGGAGAGAGAGCGTGAGAGGGAGAATGGAGATAAAGTGAGGTGAGAGAGAGAGGGGGAAAGGTACAGAGAGTGGGGAGAGGAATGGAGAGAGCCAGAGTGAGAGGAAAGGAGAAAGAGGAGAGAGAGATGAGTGTTTGTGAGAGGAAAAGTGAGGGAGGGAGGGTGATAGAGAGAGAGAGGAGAGGATAGACTGATAGGGTGCACGGGGTGAAAGTGCAAGAGAGAGAGAGATAAAGAGGGTGAGAGGAGCGAGAGAGAGGTGGAGTGGGAGAGAGTGAGAGAGAGAGAAAGTGAGAGCCGGAGAGTGAAGAGAGGGGGAGATGAGATACAGAGAGTGAGAGAGGTAGATGGGGTGAGAGAGAGAGAGTGAGAAAGGGGGAGGTAGTCAGTCAGACAGAGAGGGAGGGAGGAGAGGGGGAAGAGGGGAGAGGGAGGGGGAAGGAGGAGAGGGGGAGAGGGAAGGGGGGAGGGGGGAGGGAGAGGGAGGGGGAGAGGGATGGGGAGGGAGGAGAGGGAGGGGGAAGGGGGAGAGGGAGGGGGAAGGGGGAGAGGGGGAGAGGGAGGGGGAAGGAGGAGAGGGGGAGAGGGAGGGGGAAGGAGGAGAGGGGAGGGGGAGGGGAGGGAGGAGAGGGAGGGAGGAGAGGGAGGGGGAGAGGGGAGGGGGAGAGGGAGGGGGAGGGGGAGAGGGAAGGGGGAGAGGGGAGAGGAGAGGGGAGAGGAGAGGAGGGGGGAGAGGGAGGAGAAGGGAGAGAGAGGGG